>JAUTDX010000617.1:0-100610 GCA_030844895.1 Ambrosia x helenae
CTACAAGGGATCGTTTTTCCATCGCATAATTAAAGGATCTTTGGCTCAGGTTTGTTCTTTTATCAGCTATATTAATATATTTTACTGTTTTATCATTTTCTACTTAGTTCCTTCCAGCCCTGCTAGTCTTTATGGTGGCCTGATTAAAGTAGTCAGCTATATCATTGTTTGCACTGTAGGATACAGGATTGATGGTCACAACTGCTTTTCTTGTGATGTAGTTTTAAGGTTGTTTTTATTATTTGTTTGGTCAAATATCATCACATATTTCTGAAAGATTACATTACACAGTCTTTTCTTTCTGCACTGATTTTATTATATAACTGCTACAAGACTAATTTTTGCTATGTTGCAGGGTGGTGATTTTTTAAACGCGGACGGTATGCGTATTTTGCTGTTGGATTTTTCTTTATTTTAGTTTGTTCTTACACAAGTCTTAATTTTATTTTATTTTTATTAATTTACCTTTGCAGGAAGTTATGGAGAGAGCATATATGGTGGGAAATTTCCAGGTGAGAATTTTATCTGTTCAAGGCTTGTTGTATCCATTTGAACCTTGATGGTCTTGATTTGCTCTAAGTAGTTGGATATTATTTAGGTTCTTAATGTGTGTGTGAAAAAATTTATAAATAATCTTTTAACTTTTATCTAAGCTATATTTATCTGTATTTACACTATGCCACTTGTATTTTGAGAGAAAATGGGTTTCCTTTTTGCATTGCCTGTGAAGGTGGGGGCTGACATTGGTCTTTTTCTCGCTGCATGGGAGCTCGACCCACACTGAATTTGGACAATTGTAATTGTCTTGAAATGGTGGGTGTATGAATATTTTGTTGTGTGCCTTTGTTTCTAGAGTTGTTTCAAATCTATGGTATGTGGTTGAAGTACACAGTGTATGGTTCTTATCAATTATGCAGATATTTTTCTCGGTGGCATGCTCTCACTTTTATTTTATTGGTGCATTCTTACATGCTTGTATTGTTTACTTGTATAGTAGAAGAAAGGTGATATTGGGGTAATTCATATAACTAATTTCTGAGTACTTTCTGTGTTCTTAGGGTTGGGTTGTCGGAGGGTGGTAGGGGTAGTTGACCAGTGGTGGTGGCAGGACCACTCACATTTGACTCTATAGATTAGATAATAAATAACGTGTTTATTGTTGTTTCTTGTTACAAAAAAAAAGGTGAAAGTATTTTTCTTAAGTTGCTATTTTGTTATATAAAAATAACTATGTTTTTTTAACCAAGGGGTAACCCCTGAGAACCAGAAATTAACAGTTTCACTTCATAGAACCTGCTAAGCATTTAAAAAAACAAAATATTATCTATCTAGCTATATTAAGTAACTTATAATAAAAAAATTGTTTGAAAAGATTGTCTTCTCTATCGTTGGCGCTCTGATTTTTTATAAAAGAAACTTCTTTTTGTATCTAAACTTGATGATCTTTATATATATTTTTATCAGATTATGCAAAGATTATATTTTAGTTAAATTAGCAATAACAATGTGACGTACAATTTCATAAACTAAAATGGTGAACGTAAAAGTAAATGAAATATGAAATATAGTATAGTAATATTAAAGCAATGGTTCATGTATAGCTGATGTGGCATGATCTTATGGTTAGGCTGCAGGGAGTGGGGCGGGGAAGGGAAGGGAGGGGCGGGAAAGGTTCATGGGCGGGGACACCGGCCCGTGGTAGCGTGGATGAGGGGGCCGGAGGGTAGGGCGGGGAGAGGAGGACCGGCGTGGGGCGGTTGCTTTTTTTTTTTCTTTTTTTTTATTGGTCAGTTTTTTTTTTCTTGTTTTTTAACTTTAACACAATATAATATTATTCTCTTCCCCCCTTTCCCCCCCTTCCACTCCCCACAATTTTTTTCCCTCCCACCTAGGTCCCACAAGTGCCACATGGCGCATCACGCCCCTCCACTCCTTATACTCTTAGGGTACTCAGTGTGGTGGCCGCCGGGTACCATGCAACGTCAACAAGCCGACCACCAACTCCGGCACCTGGTGTGTACCCGCACACCACCACTGATTGAGCTATCCGATCAGCACACCTCTTCCTCTGCAGCACACACCCGATTCGGCTAGTGAAGCTCGATTGAGCTACCTGAACCACCCTACCCGAGCTACCCGGGGCTGTGTAGCCGATCGGGTAGGGTGGTACCCGACATATACCCGCATACCACACCCTCCACCCTTAGTTAAACGGTGGCGTTTCTGCCACGACTTTCGAAATCAAGAAACGTTACTTTCCTAATATGTTCATCAGTTAGGTTTTTGGCCGTCTTTTTCATTATCTATAATTTTAACAATAAGATTTGGTTATGCATTTCAGATGAATCCTCCAAGTTGAAACATGATGCCCCCGGCCTTTTAACAATGGCAATTTCTGATCGTGATTCACGCGGTTCTTTATTCAATATCACCTTTGCTGCTAACCGTCATCTTGATAGGTTTGTTAATCTTTAAAAGTTATAATTTTTTTACCAGTTACTTTTTTGTTAATTAAAATTTTTTATGTTGGTCGTTGGAGTAAAAATTATAACATGCCTTGAACAGGAAGTATGTTATATTTGGTAAGCTTGTGCAAGGAGTTGATGTATTGAAGAAAATTGAAAATGTGGGTGATGAAGATGGTAGACCAACCGTGACAGTGAAGATCATTTACTGTGGTGAAATAAGCGAGAGCGAGAATCAAAGTTCTGGTATGACAGATTATTTTTCATATGTTTGGATTTTCGTCTTTCATATATGAAGTCTTTTGTGATTTGATTGTTTGTCTTGAAATTGTTATATTGTATTTGTGAGTTTCTCTTTTGAAGCGTAGACAAAAAAATAAATAACGCGTGTTGCGAAGTGGAAAGAAAATAATAGAAAATGAGAAAGATTTGGTTTCTTGATGGTTATTAAATTTACCAAAATGCGTGCAATTTAAATTTAAAAAGTTCGTTAATTTTTCTCTCCTAATTTTTTGGTCTAAAAAGTGCTTTGAGTATTTTATTTATTATGATTTTAATCATCAGAAGTCCCATTTAACATTAAAATTTATCCTACAAGAAGTTAAGGGTAATTTGCTCTTTGTTTCTTTCCAACTTGGGCACACAAAATACTTTTTTTTCTTAGTGATCTGTTTATTTTATTTTTCCTTTATTTTATGTATTAATTTATCTTTTGTTTTGAATGCTCGTATAGATAAAAAAACAGCAAGCAAAAAGCAGGCAAAGATGTTTCATCAGAGGTTCACAGTCATGAAGTGAGGCGGAAGGGAAAACACAAGAAGTCTTCAAAAGACCGAAGGAAGAAGAGGAAAAGATATTCTTCAACTGAATCAGACAGTTCTTCAGACGTGGATTCAGAGTCATCTGATTCTGACAGTGAGTTTGATTCTGATATATCATTGTCGTCATCATCTGCTATTAGTTCTTCAAGTGATGATAGGCGTAAGAAAAAGAAGAGATCCTCTAGAAGGGACCGCCACAAACGAAGTAAAAGGAGGGACAAGAGACGTGACAAGAAACGCAGAAAGCGTGATAAGAAGTCTAAACGCAAATCAAAAAGGTTAAAGTTATTTTTTTTAATAATCTGTACAAAGTTTTTAACAATATGCCTTACACTTTCAACCTAGAAGACAAAATTACCATTTATGAGGTGTCAGTGTGTTATCGGTTTAAGTTGTCTGGCTTTAATGAAAAATGATGAATATTTGGCTGGTTTCCGCATACACGATCCCCGTTTATAAGTCACCTCGTTTTTTGACTATTAGGCATTAGCCGACATTTACATACCCTTTATCTGATGATATTAATGGGCAAAGAGGTATTTCTAAATCGGATTTTCACCATGAAAGGAAATGTAACAATAGTTTTTGGACTCCAAAAATGGATATTGTTGCCTTTTGTATTGATAAATACACTACTTCCGCCAACAACTTTTGGACTTTCAGAACATATTTGGTTAAAAGGTTCAACATGTTGCACAATAGCATCATTATTCTGTCTTGTTTTAATTTCAGGGCTTCTGATAGCACAAGTGAGAGCGAAAGTGAACATGGCTCTGAAGATAATGGTGATGTTAGAAAGCCAAATCAGAAGCTTAATAACTCGGCTAAAATCACTGGTTTGTTGACTACTATTTATTTTTTTGGCATACCATTCAACTTCTCATATATGATTGATGCTTTACTGTTTCTAAAGAAATATTCATTTTAAAAGATACTTTGAAATTAAAAAGAATCAACAATTTTTGAACTTATATTGGAATTTTGTTTGGTTGCTACAAAATTTATTTCTATTTACTTTTCTATGCACTTCTGAACATGTCCAGATGGCAATCAATCTCCATTAGCTGAAGTTGAAGATGGTTCTGTTTGTCATAAAACCGGAGATGCATTTGAAAGGGAGGACGGTGAGTATCCTAAAGAAAATGGTGACCGACCAAGCAATGGAGTTGACGTGAAGGTTGCTGAGAGACCAAATGTTGCAAGTGACCATCCACACAATTCTAGGTTAATTGTTTTATTGCTATTTTACTTGTTAAAACTTACATTGTAGGAAATTTTGTCTTTTCTAATACATTGTTTAACAGAAGTATAAGCAGAAGTCCTCAAAGGGCCTTGAGCAAGAGCATGAGTATTAGCCCTAGGGGGAGCCCAAGTGTGAGCCCAAGGCGCAATAAGAGCAGGAGTCCGAGTGTCAGTGGGTCCCCTAGACGTGATACCTTGGAAAATACCCGGAGCCCAGTTAGAAGTGAAAGCAGCAAGAGTCCAGCTAGAAGCATTAGCAGAAGTCCAATGAGGGGCAAAAACATCAGAAACCTAAGCCCGAGTCCGGTTAGATCCCGGATCCAAAAAAGTGTGAGCAGGAGTCCTACACCGTCACCATCGCCGCCTCGAAGTAGAAAATCTTTACGGAAGTCTGTGAGCAGAAGTCCTGTTAGATCTTCTAGAAGAAGTTATAGCAGAAGCCCGGTAAGATCCTCTAAACGAAGCTTAAGCAGAAGCCGGTGAGATCCTCTAAACGAAGCTTAAGCAGAAGCTCAGGTCGAGCTCCATTAAGGAGAAGCCTGAGTCGCAGCCCTATCAGGCCACCTGTTAGGGGCAGTCGGCGTAGTTATTCCAGAAGCCCTGTTGGGGGGCGCAGGGGGAGGTCACCTTCTAGAAGTGTTTCTCCTGATGGGTCCCCTAAACGTATCAGAAGAGGTAGGGGTTTCAGTAATCGATATTCTTATGCACGTAGATACCATTCTCCAGATCGTTCACCAGTCAGATCTTATCGCTATGGCAGGAGCGACCGTGACAGGTACCAAACAATGTGCTTTTGTTGGTGTTAGTTTTAAAAACCAATTATATGGAAAAAGGGGTGGGTGACAGGTCAAAAGGGCCAGTTTTATTTTCTGGAGTTTTATAAATAGTCAATTTAAGTGTCATTTATGGTTACCAAACTATGTCGTTACCATTAATAGTAATAATCTTGAACTTTTTTACACAATCTTTTACGTGTCAGATGATTTTCAGGCTGATTAACCATTTGAACCTGTTTCAGTTTTGGTTAGTTATTCTAGCTAAGCAAACATAATCCAAATCAACCCTTTTATGGCCACCATTTCAGATTAGATAATGGAATTTATATGAATGCATGACCTTGATTAAAATTTGTACTGTACACAAAGACAGTAGCATGACAAATACTCCTCGAGAATCATTTTTTTGTATACTTGTAGGGAGACACCATATTTTCAAGTTCCAAATGAAACTAGTTTATTCCATTGGACAATTTTACATGCAGGTATTCAAGCTATAGGCGTCGCAGCCCCTTGAGGGACAGAAGTCCACCAAGGTATGCTGGATCTTTCTTTCAGATAAATTTTGATTTATTACACATGTTCTGAGTTGATTTACCAAAATCTCATCATTAATGATATTTTTAATGCACTTGCTTACAGGTACAGAGCTAGAAGAAGCAGGACCCGAAGCCCAAGTGTATCACGAAGCCCTGTTCGCTATAGACGTCGTTACAGCCGCAGCCGCTCTCCTGTCGAGACATCTCGATACAGGCCTTCACCACCGATTGAAAGGAGAAGAGGGCCACGTAGCGTAACCCCACCTTCTAGAAGTAGGAGTCCTTCACGTTCACCATCTCCTCCAAGAAGGAGCGGTAGGTCGAGATCAAAGTCAAAGTCAAAATCGATATCAAAGTCGAGGTCAAGGTCACCTTCTGGAAGCCCGGCTGGTAAGGGAGGACTAGTATCCTATGGAGACGGCTCTCCAGACTCTGGTCAGAAGTGATAGGATATGGGTTTTGATGTGTTTGAGTTATCTTTCAAGTATTTGATGATAAATAGACTTACTTGAGCCTGTAGGGTGTGTTTTGAATAACAGACAGTTTTCTGCACTTGTTTTCTTGTTGCTAGACGGAGGGATAGTAAAGATGATTGAATGTCTACTAAGAGGTTTGGACCTTTGTTTTTAAAGTTATTATTATTATTATTTATCATGTTATCTTTATTGCCACTTTTGTGTTTACACGCATATTTTGCAACTTATAAAAACTGCATGCTATCAAATCAAATAATGCTGAGAGAGAGGAGTCTAATTAAGCAAGTTGAAACAGGCCAAGCGGAATTTGTTGAAAATGAATAACCAAACGGAATCACCTCCAACATTTAAAAACTAAGGCTCAAGTTATTATACCAAAATGATGAAGGTGAACCAAAATGATATAATGGATCATGAAATATAAAATGAGTCGTAAAATATAACACGAGTAACAAAATATAACATAATGTCAATAAATTCACCAACAATTAACTCTTTTATTGAATATAAATAAATTCAAATCATTACACAACAATTAACTCTCCCAAATCAACTTTTAAACGGATCAGCAGTGACACAAGGCAGCTACAATTCATGGTGGTAGCCGACGGCCGGCTAGGGTGGCAATGGGGGTAGTGACAATGTCAGGTTTTTTAGATTTCTCAAAATCTCATCTGCTAGTGTGTTATGATTTATCAAAATCTCATCTACGGTTTAGGGTATGTTAGGATAATATCCCCACCAAATTAATGTGTTTTATAGTTTTAGGATAGTGTTTAACAAATCTGATGTAACTAACAATCTGAGATTGAAAGTTGTTTACGGGTATTTTTGAATTTTTCATATGATATGATACCCAGTTTACTATTTACTAAATAGCCAGCCAGCCATGAGATTCATAATCATACCATTGCTTATTACTACTACTTCATAATCAACAGCCTGCAGGCACTCATCGATCTTCCTTCCTCTTTATCTACTCTTCTACTACTACTACTACTACTACTACTAGTAACAGTATTATACATACATCCAATTGTATCTATATTAAATGTATGACACTTGAACAGTGTACATTCTCTACAATACGCCACTTTAATGGATTGCCCAATTCATTTTCCCTTCGTCACGTGAAAGTGCTTTCCTTATTAGTCCACGTATTTTTTTTTTCTAGCCCCGCCTACCTTTTACTAATAGGCATTGTAGCCTTAACGCTATGTTCCCCAGTTCATTAAAGAAGGGAAAAGAAAAGAAAACCTCCTCCTTCCCTTCTTTTCTCTTCCCCTTCTTTTACCCCCTTTTCTTTCCTCTGGTTTTCCTCCCAAATTGGGAGGATGGGATTTGCTCCATTTTCCCCTTGTTTTCCTTTCCCTTCCTTCATATAATAAACTCTGGAACATCCATTTTCATCCCCTTTCTTTCCTTTCCTTCATCACAAAAACTCAGGAACACACACCATTTTTTTGTTTCCCTCCCTTTCCTTTCTTTTCTTCTTCTAAGTTAACTCAGGAACACAAACTATTGTATATATATTAATTCGTCACTAACTAACTTTATTTTCTTTCAATTTGACCACCAAACTTTTATCTTTTAGGATTTAAAACTTTGGTCATTAACTTTTAGCTTAACTTTATTTTCTTCTAATTTGACCACCAAACTTTGACCATCAAACTTTTAGCTTTTAGGATTTCAAACTTTGGCCACTAACTTTCTTACTAATTTATGTACTTTATTTTCTTCCAATTTGACCACCAAACTTTGACCGCCAAACTTTTAGCTTTTAGGATTTTAAACTTTTACCACCAAACTTTTAGCTTTTAAGATTTCAAACTTTGACCACCCAACTTTGGCCGTTAACTTTCTTACTAACTTATGTATTTTCTTTTCTTCCAATTTGACCACCAAACTTTTAGCTTTTAGGATTTCAAACTTTGACCACCAAACTTTTAGATTTAGCCGCGGGTATTTTTTTGAAGCCCACGCGACAATAACAGTCACTTAATATTATCTTTTATGTCCACGAAACGTCCACAATTACGCGAAAGAATGCAGGAAAATCGTTGCCCATGGTGCTACTAAACACTTCTGCACAACAAACGTGCCCCGCCGCTTTGCGGCGGGTTAACAAAAACCCTAGTTATTACAAACAAACAAACCAACCCCAATCATCATATTCATAATCATCATCCAAAAGGTATACACGTACGTGCATATGTGTGTGTATGTGTAGGTGGGTTATGCTAATTAAAAAGAATTTTTATCCTAAAAAGTGTAGGAAGGAAAATTATAACATGGTGTAATAGAAAATACACACACACAAGGTGTCATCCTTTTTTTTTTCTTTTTCTTTTCAAGATGGTGTAATTGTGTTTTTGGTTTCCTTGGACATGTGGTATCTTCCCTTGTCGTTTCCTACACACACATAGATATATGGATCCCAGACAACCATGTGCTTCTTTTTTAAACACTATCAACATGATAATCTTCTTTGTTAGTTAGTATAAGAAGGAACCCTAATTGATACGTACCATTTCATCAACCATGTCAAAACATGCATGCACATCATGGGTTTAGATCGTGGGCTTAGTCTATATGCAAGTTATTTCTACATTAGTTATTTGTAGGTTATTTTCTTAAGTTAGTGGGTTTAGTGTTTTCCTTTAATTACAAATTTTTCTTGTTTCCTTGTTTTGGTTCCAAGCCTATAAAAGGCTCTTTACATTCTAAATGAAAGATGAAGAAGAAAAATTAGTAAAGTCTCAATCTATCTATTATTCTTGGAGCCTAACCCATTCTACGGGTCTATTAGGAGATTAGCCATCTCGAATCGGCTTATAACACTAATCTAATCTGTGTGCAATCAATGATTGGGTCGCAAAGCAACAAACACCAAAATTATTATTATTATTATTATTATTATTATTATTATTATTATTATTATTATTATTATTATTATTATTATTATTATTATTACATTCTAAATGAAAGACTGAAGTAAAATCCCTCTTGAATGGGTTAGTCTCGTGCTTTTGTACCCGAGGTTTGTTTAGGGTTTTGTTCTATAATCCCTCTCTCATCATCATCATCAGGTTAGTTTATATTTCTCTACTCTGCAGTTGAATTAGGTTCCATTGTTGCAATCTAGAGCTTTGTATGCCTGTATATTTAGATTAATTAAACATCTGTCATGTGAATGTAATCATTTCACGTGACAATTAGTAGAAGTGTAGAACCATCATATTTACGTTTTTGAACATGACTATATCATATCAGTTTCAGTTTTTATGCTTTCACTTATGAGATAATTACTTCAAGGAGCTCTAGCTTGTGTTACTTTTTTATTCATTACATGATGGAAACATACCCACTTTATTTATTTATTTATTTATTTGGTGTTGTGGGTTCTATGACTCTAAGGCCCGATTCACATAATTTTTTTGTTTGTTTGTTTGTTATTGGAAGGAACACTAATCTTTCTGCAATCAATGACGACCATAAGTAAAGTGGTTATGGATCCATCGATTTCGCCGACGCTGTGGCCGTGGCGAGGAAGCTGAACTGCAGTATTCGTGAAAACGACCTGAATGAGATCCGCAAGCTGTATTAGGCGCTATGCGAGAGTAGTATGTTGTTGGCTTTGCCTTGTGCTAAGGACGTTCAACAGTGCGCGGGCAGTCGCAACCTCTATCTCTGCTGCTCGCTGTACCGAGAGATATTCTACCGTCGCCTCTTTGCTACATCATCTCCAACTCTTATTCAGAGGATTAATTCTTGGCTTAACTACTTCCATATCTTTAAGGCACTCTCTTTCACTTTTTCATAATTCCATTATTTATTTCCTGCAAGTTGAATTGGATTTAACTTAAGAAAGATGATTGATTTGTTTGTTTTGGTCTTGAGTAGAATTATTAAGTCATCAACTGTTTGTTCATTGTTAATTAGTTTTAGATTTGAGATTGAGTTTATTGCATCTGAATTTGAAACATTTTCTGCTCTTTCTTGGTTTATGTGAAGTGGGTTAGGCTAATAAGCTACTAGTGTTTTTTCAGGGCCTGTCTTCTGTGTGGTATATTCAGTTTCCTTACCAGTGGTTGTGGGACTTGGTAGATGAGTTTGTGAATCAATTTCAGTCCTTTTGCCAGTATCGGGCGTTAGAACCCAAAACTAAGGAGGATATCGCTTTACTAAAACTACGTCACGAGGTTACGCATTCATTCCGTTATGTTCCAGGCAAGTAAATAGTATACGTATGATGATAATTTTTTTCTTTTGGCAGGCTTGGAGTGTGCATCATGTTCTCCACCGCTTGAAAGGATTGATGGAACATTCTTCGATAATTCAGATTCTAAATCAGGCAAAAGATGGGGGCCTTCAACTGTTGGTAACACCAGCAGAAGATGCTGTTTATGATCATGGATTTTCTCCGAGGAGTAATGTGCCGAAGGTCTTGGGCTACTTCAGCATGGTTGGTTTGTTAAGAGTCCATTGTTTATTGGGAAATTTTCAAACTGGACTCGACTGCTTGCTTCCTATTGACATAAGGCAAAAAGGATTTTACACCAGTCTAATTGCCTCTCGCATCACAACCATCTACCATTATGGCTTTGCTAATCTTATGTTGGGCAGGTATCTTCTTTGCTTTTATTTATTTATTACATTTAAACAGAAAGCATAATCAATGCATTGGTGATTGACTATATATGTAGGTATGCAGAAGCCATACCAGAAATCAACAACACTCTTGTCCACATTTTCAAGACTAAGCAGCCTCAACAGAATGAGCAAATTCTAAGCAAGATTGAAAAGATGTATGCTCTGCTAGCAATCTGCCTCTCACTTTGTCCTTCTCAACAACAACTTATCGATGAAAATGTCAAGTCTCAACTAATGGAAAAATATGGTGAAAAAATGTCGAGAATGCAAAGATACGATGATGATGATGCTGTTGCCCTTTATCGGGAGCTTTTGTCATATGCATGGCCCGCATTTAGCACACTCTTTGCACCAAGCTCTGGTAACCCACGTGACGTTTACGACAAGGTACAAATCTTTTGCTCAAATTAATTGCTGGCAAGTGGCACTACTGTACTTTGTTGGGTGTGTGAGTTTTTTTTATATGTATTGTTCAGGAAGAACTTGCCCTTTATGATGATGAGCTTTGGTCAATTGCGTATCCTGAATTTTTCGGACCCAATGCCTCCAGCTATGGCGAGTCATATGTCAATCACAACCAGGTATGAATCTTTTGCTCAAATGAATTTGCATTTTAGTGTTGGTTTTATATATTGGTTAGGAGTCAATCTGTTTGGTCCATTTGACGGGTTACTTGTCTTGGCATCTCTCATGTAATGATTGTTGGAAGAACTTGCCAATCTGTCTTTTAAGTTACATCGTGATTACTTTTTGCGTCAAATTGTTAAGGTAATATCTCTTCATTACTCCTCAGCTCAGTGACGGTTTTTTTTTTTCCTCCTTGCAGCAGCTTGAAGCAGTGATTGCCAGTATGTTAAAATTAGATCTGAAATAATTTTTGTTTTTGAATGTATTGAGTCTAATGTTAGGCTTGCATTATGAACTGGATTGGATGGATTTTATTGTTGTTAGTGTCCATGACTACAATCGTGTTTGAACTTACAACGAACTCCAATGAATATATTTCATATAATGAGAGCTCAGATCTCTCATCATCCCTTTGCCCTCTAATTGAACAACAACATTCGGAATCCAATGGTTAACAAATGTATAACAAGAGCTTGAACCAAAATGGTTAACTGTTTTTTGCAATATGGGTGATCGTTCATTTGTACCCGTTTCTTAAAGGTTTGTTGGGTCGCCAAAACCGAACCCCGACCATTATTATCGTATGGGTGGCAGAGGTGTTCAGAATAACCGCAAACCAAATAAAAACCGAAAACCGAACCGTAACCGTAACCGAAAAAACCAATCCGAACAACGAATTTGGTGTTTGGTTTGGTTTTTGGTTCTACATTTTTTTATTTGGATAACCGAATAAACCGGTAAAATAATTAATTATTAAATAAAAATAATAATATTTAATAAGCCATATATAATATATAAGCCCAAAATATTGAAAGGTGAGCCCTACCCAAAATAAAGCCCACCTATTTGTAAGTAATATTCAGAGTATAAGTCTAATATCCATGTATATGTTTCCCCATGATTGCATCAAGCGTTGGTCTGATTATCAAGGTACATGATTTATATGTTTAGTATTAGTATCTTTATTTTTCGTATGCTGGTTTACTAGAGTTGGAGAAATATTTATGTTTGAAGTTTATTTATATTTTGTGGAATTGGCAAAGACTTATTTACTATTTGTAATTTCTATGATGTTTGTGTTAGTGTGGTTTGATTTTTTTGTTTATATTAATTGCTAACTTTCTATTCGGATTTCGGAACACAGAGGTATATAAGTTAGAGAGAAAAAAACTTCGTTTCAATTTGGTTGAATTTGGTTTGTTTGGTTAAACCGAAACCAAACCGAATTCAATTTGGTTGAATTTGGTTTGGTTTTCATATTCCTAATTTGGTTTGGTTTGGTTTTTGGTTTGGGGTACAAAATTTTGAAAACCGAATAAACCGAATCGAATAAACCAAATAAACCGTAAACCGAACCGATGAACACCCCTAATGGGTGGTTCTACTGGCTTCGATTTTCTCCCTTTTGTGGGTCCGCATTGACCCCTTTACGACTGACTGACGACAAGCTTGATGTTATTAGATTGTTAAACATGAAATGCTCCCACTTTTTGTAGTTTGATATCCGTGTAACGGCTAGCTTGATTCTATTATAGGTCAATGTGGGATCAAACTTGAACTTGTTCCCACTTTTGATATCTATGTAATGAATTTGGTAATGCTTCGATTTTACTGGACTGAACTGATTTTTAGGTTTAAATTTTGTTTTTCAAAAACATTAGTTTGTACAGAATTAAGATGGTTCTTGATTATAAAATAAAAGATACACATAACTACATGTGACCAAATAAAAGCTTGTTACATATATGTGGGTACTTTTAACACTCACCAATAGTCGCCACACGAGCATAAACCGTTGTTGAAATGATGAAACCGATTTGTGTCCCGAAGAATAATTTCTCGTTCAACGATCTTGGAAATGAGCTTAGCAGCAATATGACAATCTTCACAAACGCGTAGATTCTTGGTGATTCGTATAGGAGTAAAAGGTTGGGTATTTATAATAACAAACACAATAGCAAGCTTTTCACTATGAACCACAAGATGGTTTCCTTTATCTTCATCTTCGATGTCATGAAGTGCAGAATCTGTCTCAGGTACATACCCTAATTCTCTCATTTTCCCTATAATTATATCTAATTCTTCATAGATTTGTTTCGACTGTGGATGTGATTGATCGCCAGCAAGAAATGAGTGAACTTGATTGTTAAGCTCAACATTACTAACACCAGGCTCCTTTTTTACTCCTTTGACTTTCATGATTGACCGAATAGTTGTCACATCTTTCCATCTACCTGCTTTCGCATAGATATTTGACAACAGAACATAATATCCAGCTTGTTCAGGAACCAATTGAAATAAATGATCTGCTGCAACAAGGCCAATTTCCATGTTAGAGTGAACTTTACAAGCACTCAATAATGCACCCCAAATTCTGTCGTTTGGTTCCATTTTCATATTTTTAATAAATTCATAAGCTTCATTTATTCTCCCAGAACGTCCTAACAAATCGACCATGCAGGCAAAGTGTTCAAGCCTTGGAACGATTTTATATTCATCTGTCATCAGTTTGAAAAATTTCTTTCCTTGATCTAATAATCCAGCATGGCTGCAGGCTGATAGTACCGGAACAAAAGAAATGGAATCAGGCGTGAGACCTGAGTGCTGCATATCTGAAAAGAGGGTCACAGCAGTTTGACCGTCACCAGTCATGCCATAAGCAGAAACCATAGAAGTCCACGACACAACATCTCGGGTTTGCATTTCATCAAAGACCTTTTGTGCGTCTTTTAAAGATCCGCATTTAGCATACATATCAATCAAGGCATTCTCTAGTGTCAGATTTGGAAGAAGCCTCTTGCTTTTTACATATTCATGAATCTTTCCTCCTAACAATAAAGCCGAAAGATCCCCACAAGCCGGTAGGACACTAGCAAGCGTGATTGAATCAGGGTCAATCCCACAACTTTCCATTTGTAGATAAAGATCAACTGCATCCGCAGGCATAGAATTATTAACATACACTGCTATCATTACGTTCCAAGAAACCAAACTATCCCGAGCATGGTTCATAAACATCTCCTTCATGAAAGTTAAGTTGTGAGAACTAGTGGAACACGTAACAGCAGGCGAAAGACTAGCCATCGTGCCCGCATTAGGTTTCAAGCTAGAAGACTCTACCATTGTCCTACAAACCTCTAACGCGTCATGAAACATCCCGTTTTGAGCGTATGCAGCAACCAAAGAATTCCATGACACAACATCTCTACTAGGCATTTCATCAAACACCTTGCGAGCATCCAACAACCGGTTACATTTTCCATACATTGTAATTAAACCATTCCCTACATAGAGATTTGAATGCAGACCCTTTCTAAAAACAGCAACATGGGTTTGTAAGCCGACCCACAAATTCTGAGACCCGGAGCATGCTTTTAAAACTTGTGGAACTGTAAAGTGATCAGGAGTAATGTTAAGTGTGGACATGGTTGTGTACATATGAAGGGCTGTTTGATAGAGTTTATTGTTGACGTAGCTTCTAATCATGACATTGAAAAAGACAACATCTGTTTGAGGATATTGGTCGAACAGTTGGCGGGTGACTGCGATATGGCGGCATTCAGAATAGGCTTTCATTAATTTGAGAGCAATATGTGAGAATGAGGCGACATTTCCAGCAGTAATTAACCGACAATGTATCCTTCTCAATTGTTGGATATCCGGGCACTTGTCCAAAAGTTTAACGCAAAAGTCGTCTGTGAGCATGTTTTTGATGAATTGAATTGATCATACTATACTATAGCTTCTTCATCTTTGTACGTATGTATGTATGTTGATCAACCCAACAGCAACGGAACTGCACCTTACTGTCACTCACTCACACATGTAGGGGGACGAGGTGCTGCCAGATTTGGTTACGCTTACCTCACTATCAATACGGTAACACCGCCGCCACCCGTGCTTGTAGGGTTTCCGTGAACCGTTTTCTAGTTCTTTTTAACGGGCTGGTACCTTGGTATCTTAATTGCAACGGTCGAATTTTTATGGTTTTTAATTCTTTTTTTGACCGTTGAATGTAATTTGTGAATTTTAATAATTGTTTAAACGGTCATATTATGTGACTGTTTTTTTTTTTTTTATCAAAGGTGTATAAAACACATTGCAATCCCACGGTTTAGTATCAAAAAAATAGAAATTATATCCATACTTTTAAAAAAATGAGTGACGTTAACGTAGAAGATGATCAAGTTATTATTCCCCCGCTCGAAGTGCACCCAATTTTACACTCAGACGATAGTAACCTTAAGTTTCTCACGGACCTTGCAAAGCGGGCTGCAGAGCAAGACACATCAACATCTTAAAAAAGATACGTGCCACGTGATCAAGGGTATAATGATTTTGGCCAACGCACTTTGGTTTGATGACACGACTGCTTGTATAGCTTGTTTACCCCTTTTCTTCGGTTATGTTGGACTGTTTCACCGTTCAAGTTCGGCATCGACATATCGGTTGCTCTAAAATCTTTGGATGCACCAAAGTTGGCAGACTCAGATGATTTTCTCTTGCCGGAACTACAACCGGAATCCTCGCTCAACAACAAGACCTTGCTCCACTTCTCATATTCTTTAACAATCTTCCATGTCCACCATGCTTGAAAGCATGTTTGTGTTTTTCTCGGTAACCGTTAAGTGCTTTTTTCACAACATTGAAATCGTTGTATCACTTCTTTTTATACGTTCCTATAGGTTAGAATAAAAATAATATAAACCATAATTAATAAAGATAATAATATAACAAATGTAATTAAAAATAAATATAAACCAAAATTAATAAAAAATATACCGCTTGTATATGATAACCGTTAAAGCAATTCAACATTGTTAACATAGTGTTCCATTTTGTGTTTAGTCTTACATGATTATATATTCAACATTTTTGTACAATTTGATAGCCACTTCAACAATTTGTGATCACATTCAGGGTAAAGTCATATATATGAATTTTTCACATGTATTTTACTTTAGTCGTGTTAAAACAAAACGGCATCTTTAATTTCTTTATTTATGTTTTAGGAATACCGCTTATTTTAGTAAGACCACTTTATTTTAATATATACTAGATTAGATAGATACAGACGAGGCTGATGAGTATTCAACGATTAAGAAGAAAACATGAAGCTAAATATTATTAAGACGCAAAATCTAATAAGACATCTCTTTGTGCTTCTTCTTACGGCTAATTTAATCTGTTTAGCAATTTCAGATCCACTGCCTGCAGCTACTTTTCTTCAATGCCTCTCGCAATATCTAAATGCCACAGCCTCAGATTTTGTGTTCACCCAAAACGACAATACAGAATATTCATCTCTTCTTGAGTCAACCATCACAAACCTTAGATTTTCCACACCTACAACCCCAAAACCATTAGCTGTAATCACACCCTTAACATATTCCCATGTACAATCCACAATACTTTGTTCCAAACCTTTCAATATCCAAATCCGTATTCGAAGTGGTGGACATGATAACGCAGGCCTGTCATACACTTCAAGTTACCAATCTTCTTTTGTTGTCCTTGACCTTAGAGAATTGCGGTCAGTAACCATCGAGTCGGGTGATCACAACACTGCATGGGTGGAGACTGGTGCAACCCTTGGTGAGCTTTATTACCGGGTGTCCCAAGAAAGTCCAAATCTTGGATTTGCAGCTGGGACCTGCCCAACCGTTGGTGTTGGCGGTCATATAAGTGGAGGGGGGTTTGGTAACATGATGAGAAAGTATGGCCTAGCAGCCGATAACGTTATCGATGCTAGGATTGTTGATGCTAATGGGAAAATTCTTGATAGAAAATCTATGGGGGAAGATCTATTTTGGGCTATTAGAGGGGGCGGAGGTGGGAGTTTTGGCGTTGTAGTCGCTTGGAAACTGAAGCTTGTTTATGTTCATGATAAAGTGTCGGTTTTTAGCCTTTACAAGAGCATAGAAGAAGGTGGGTCGAGTCTTTTTAACAAGTGGCAGTACATTTCGCACAAAGTAAGTCGAGATTTATTCATGAGAGTTATAGCACTACCTGCTTTAAATGAGGCAGGAAACAGAACAATTCAAGTAATATTCAACTCGATGTTTCTTGGAAATGTGGACAAACTCATGGAAACCATAACAGATAGCTTCCCTGAGTTGGGTTTACAGGAAAAAGACTGCAGTGAAATGAGTTGGATCGAAACCGTACTTTATTTTGATAATTATACAGTTGGGAGAAGCATTGATGTTCTTAAAGATAGAAAACCCGTCCCCAAAAGCTACTTCAATGGTAAGTCAGACTATGTGAAAGAACCGATACCCAAAGAAAAGCTGGAAGAGATATGGAAATGGTGTTTGGAGGGAGACAGTCCGGTTCTTGTAATGGAACCTCACGGTGGAATGATGCATGAGATTGATGACACGAGAATCGCTTATCCTCATCGAAAGGGGTATTTGTATAACATACAATATCTTGAGCAATGGCAAGATGACAGCATTGAATCATCCGCAAAGCGCATAAGTTGGATGAGAAAGATGTATGAAAATATGACACCATATGTGGCAAAGTATCCAAGAGCAGCTTATGTTAACTACAGGGATTTGGATTTAGGTGAAAATGATAATGCAGATAACACGAGTTACTTGAACGCCATAGAGTGGGGAAGCAAGTATTTTGGTGACAATTTTAGGAGGTTGGCTATGGTGAAAGGTGTGGTTGATCCAGATAATTACTTCTTTTATGAGCAGAGTATCCCACCTCTGATTGTGAGTGAAGAGAAATGTGGCATTGGTTCCTACAAAAGCTTCTGAGTTCTGGCGTCTTGCTAGATCACGGGGCCTTGCAAGTATTCATGAATATATTGTTACTTGTTTTTAAAAGTTTGATGAATAAAGTTGTTTAATGATTAATTGGCAATATAAAGTTTCTTGTAGTTTAATTGGTCATGAGTTTGCTTTTCAATTGATATTTTTTTTCATTAAAAAGGGTTAATGTAACACCCTCAATCTGGATATCATAGATATATTAACGTAAGAAATATAAAATCTAGATTTCACGTACTTCGAGCAAGTAACAAGTAACATGGTCATTTTAAATATGAGATATCTTGACAATATAGTATTATAAGATGCCGATTAATAATAATAACAATAATTAAATATAGAGAAAGTGTTACGTACAAAGTCCACTAACCTACAAAGTGTAGGAAGCCATAAAATTAAGCCACGTGTAAGTTGTCTGTTTCAACATAACAACTGAATTAAGGGGTATTTTAGACTTTTACATCGCTCAATTAATCACGTTCATTATTATGATTTCCAGAATCCCTGTTGTATCGTTAAATCTTAATTCAAGTTTTATAACTGATTGCTCAATATCGATCATCAATTCTTACCTTATTCAAAAAAACTCTAATCACTTTGCATCTGTCGATCAAAATTTTAACAGAATTGAGATTTCATCATCATGTTTGGTATGTTACTCTGTTTTTTTAGTTTCACTTTAATCGTAATATGATTTTGTTTTTTAATTTTTTGTCAGACCTAAACAACGAGCCTAAAAACATAATCGGAGAAGAAGATGATGTCGTCGATTATCATAATCTAGTTTTTGAAGGTTAGTTATAATGTTTTGATTGATATTAGTAGATCATAAAAAACAGAGATGAACGGAGAATGATCGATAATTGTTTAATTCTGTACGTAGATATTATACAGGAAGATGTTAATAACAGTGATGAACAAGCTAGTGAGAGGTTTGATTTCATGGTTGAACACAGAAGAATGCAAGGTCATTGTTGTTTATCGAATTGATTATCAAATGCGTTTTATTATATATAACATGCGTTTTTGTAGTTACTGGCTGTTAGTATGTAAAATGTGTTTTATGCTTTTTAATATGCGTTTTGAGATTGTTTAAATAATACATTATTCATGTCTATGCTTAATATTAGTTGCATTGCATATTATGGCCAGTTGAATTTGTCATTATTTTTACATTTTTGACAGTTGTATCTTATGTGTTTATGACAGATCTATCTAAGTTAGATGTTCCCATTGATGAGCACACGCCACAATATAAACCTTCTGTTGCATCTTCAATCAAACCAGAAATTGGCATGGTTTTCCCAAGCATAGACCATGCTTTTGATATATAAGAGGAGATTTATGCTACCTTTGATGGGTTGGTATGTGTTCACACACAGAGGGGTGGTGAATACTTGAAGGTCTTTGTTGAGGACCCCAAAACATACGGTGAAGGTTTTTTAGAGGTAAGTGCGTTTTATGTGTAATGCAAATGCGTTTTATTATATTCTTTTCTTTTTTAGTCTAATGCACTGATATAATACTTTAAATGCGTTTTATAAGTGTTTAGTAACTGTTGTTATACATCCTTCTTAAACAGGTTCTTTTTAAGAAGGATGGTGATGACGTTACAACATTATGCACATGTAAAAGATTTGAGCAGTATGGGCTATTATGTAGGCATAGTTTTTTAGTTCTTAGAATGTTTAAAGTTAATAGGTTTCCAAAAAGGTACATTTTGAGAAGATGGACAAAAGATGTGGTACCAAATGAAATTAAACATTCATTTGAGTTACATGAATCTGGTGATGACAAAAGCAAGGAAGCCCGAAAAATGTCCAGGGAGATTGTTTTCGCTGGCGAGTATCTTGCGAATAATTTGATAACAGACCTAGAGGAATTAAAGTTGGTCAATGACCAAATGAAAGAGAGGATGAACAAGGTGGACGAACGTCGGTTTAGTAGACCAACTCAAAAGAAGTATGACCGATACTCTAGTTTGCTTGGATATGACAAGCCGGCAGAAGCTATTGTCCGTTTGCCAAACGGTATCAAAAACAAAGGCCGGGGTTCACATAAGCGAATTAAATCTAGCAAAGAAAAAGCGATAAGTCATATGGGTAAAAGGAAGAGAAAATGCAACATTTGCGGTGAGATCGGCCATGATCGTCGGAAACATAAGGTCCAAAATACCCAGATACAAGCTGAAAATCAGGAAAATGATAATGCAGAAGACCAAGCAAATGAACATCACCAAGATGAAGACCTATTTGATGAAGACCAAGTTGATGAACAATGACTTGTTTTTATTTTATTTTAGTGAAAGCGTTTTGTTTTTCTATGAATGCGTTTTAGTGTACACTGATTACTTTGCACATCTTCTAGTGTTTTTAAGTGCGTTTTATGACATATTAAATGCGTTTTAGTATTTCTACAACACTTTTACCATACTTTTGTATGATATTTTCTTAATGCGTTTTATGATTTATGTAAATGCGTTTTAGTAATTAACAAACCATATTTAACCATATACTAAACATTAAAGAAAAGCTTTTAAGCTTTTTCACCTATTACATGATCACCACCCATTCAGAACCACCTCCAAACCACATCAACAAACCACCACAGTCAGAAACACAAAAAAAACCACATAAACACATAAAACATACTAACTTAAAACCAAAAAAAAAACACAAACCAACCACCCACCAAAAACCACCATCTGATCACCAACCTCCAACCCCATTCATCCTCTGTTGTTGAGGATTTTATCCCTCCCCCTCCTCTTCTCTGCCATGTTTGACCAGATGGTTTCTTCGGTGTTCTTCAAGCTATGATAGAGCAAATCATCAAAAGATTCTTGTTGTTTGATGACTTCTAAAGCTTGATCTCTGAATGTGGCATCTGGTTCACCCAGTAGCATTTCATGGGCATCTAAGTTCTTTTTTCCTTTCCTGAGTACCTCCTTCTGAGCATAAATAACCTGCATTAAAAAAAGAAAAAATAATTTGTTAGTGAATGCGTTTTATGATATATCAAATGCGTTTTAATAAACCAGAAACTTACAATAAGCATTGCAATTGGCCCATTATACTGATCTTGCTTCCATCCAGCCTTTGTTCTTTTTAGACACTCTACTAGGTATGAACTCCAGTTCATATTTGGTATATCGTCTTCATTGTCAATACTAAGCAAAAATCTTTGGTTAACCTTGGTTGATTTGGTGATCTCACCAAAAACTGTGTTCCACAACACAAGGAAGTTCAGCTTAAACATTCGCCCACCAGTAACTTGTTCTTTAACCTTTTCCAAAACTTGTCTGACAGTTGGTGTAGATGTTTCGAATTGAGACTTGAATTCATCTATGGTTGAACTAGCACCTTTTTTGGGCCTTCCATGCTCTAAGACAAGATTAGTCCCCATTGGAATTCCGAAAGTTTCTTGAACCAAAGAACTTGTTATTTTGATCCTCTAATTCCCAACATTAATTGTATTGGTTGTTTCATCATAATTCGACAACAACCAGTACCCCAGCCCGGTTTCAATTGAATTTATGTCAAGTTCTAGCACAGAACCAAAACCCATACTCCTTACAACCTGTTTTTGTTCATCTGTGTACTCTTTGGAGAACATCTTAGTTTCAACTTTACATCCGGTATTCAACAAAAGGTCTTGATTTTATTGTTTTCCCATCTTTTTGTTTTACTTTCTTGCTTGGCTTTACGAAATCACCATCTGACCCACTATCATCATCGTTATTTTGTATCTTTCTTTTTTTGTGTTTATTAACATTCTCCTTCTCCTTTTCGACTACTTTTTTCGATTTCTCAATCACTTTCTTTACCTTGCTAAAATCTTTTACCGGAGTCTGGAAATCATCATCAGAACCTGTATTCATTGTTTTTTTTTGCTTAACACAAGAGCACACCATTATCTTAATGCGTTTTATTAATTGCCTTAATGCGTTTTGCTTTCTCACAAGTAGATATATAAAACGCCTTCATTATTTACAGTTTTAATATGAAACGCCTACATAACTTCTATCATCCAACAGACAACTCTTTCGTATCCTAATCCATCATTAAAACGCCTTTATATTTTCAACATAAATATCAAAACGCCTTAACTAATTTCATAACAACCATTTTCAATCTAATATCAATCAAAATGCCTTAACTATCAAAACAATATCAATCATTAAAACGCCCTTAGTAGTTTCATAACAATATCAAACGCCTTTAATAATAGCCTAGAAAGAACTTTAAATCTAATCCTACTTATTTTACATCACAACAGATATCCAATTCATAGCAATCACTAAAACGCCTTTAGAATTTTCATCAAAATAGCAAAACGCCTTTAGTATTTTTGCCATCCAAATAATCATAGTCATGTTAATCATTCAAATCAGTAAAAACGTCTTCAAATCATACTTGTATTAGTTCCTTTTGAACGTCTGTCATGATTCATTTTGCTTCTTCTTTCTCTACCTTCACCTGTTTCTGTTTTTTAGGTTTTTCATATAACACATACAATTGTTTAGTTTATGGTTATACGATCAAAAACAAAAGCACAATATCAACATTTACTTACTTGATTTGCGTTTTGGAGACATAATCGTTGGTTGTTTGACGATTTGATAACAGTTGAGATGATAATCGTTGTTTGATTGACGATGCTCTGTTTTTTTTTGTCTATCGTTACAGTATGTCAGTGTTTAGGTTTCTGAATTTTGATGATTATGGAAATGGTTATGCAACTGTCAATTAATGAGATGTATTGGGCGCGATTATTAAAAAAAATTCAAATTATTATACTGTTAATTTGTCTAAATTACCCTTCCCCCTGTAACTGCTCCTTAAAACACTCGTGGGTTTTTGATATACGATGATCTTGATCAAAACGCATCGGACGGTCCAGATGGCTTCTTACACTATGTATGTTAAGGAAGCTTTGTACAATAACCTCTCTCATTAAATATATTACATTTTACCCTACTTCGTTTTTAATAAACTTGGATAAAACATAGAGAAAAATATGCTTGTCACAATGACATATATATCCGTAATTTTATAAATGATATGTTTAAAAGTTATAAAAGAAAAACAAGTTAAGCAACGATAATAATACTACATACATACATTTTACTATTTTAGACTAATTTACATCCAAACATACAAGCAAGTTGGCTGCTCCCCTTATCCCACATCGACATAGAAACTATATGAACCAACTTTTAGGAGTTTTAATAAATAGACATAATAGGATTGCATTTAGCTTATCATTTTCATCATTTTCTATAGATTGAATCCAACCACTATTATTCGGTTTCATTCAACAAATGCTAAAACGAATAGGTCTAAGAAGGACATCAACTACAAGTCTAGCCCTATTCCTTCACCACCCAAGATCACTATCTTTAATCTTGTGATAACTGCCAAAATTGAGTATTATTCGCATATAATAATAACTATCGAAATGATAACGAGCGTATTAGACTTAATTTGGAATTTGTCTCGTGATGCTTGGTTTGGCATGGAATAATATTTTCAGAATGAAATATTATTAAAACTAATTAGATAATAATTGGTGGTTTTAAAATCGTTAAGGTCTATTAGCTACGCGTTTTAGAGTTTTAGCGCGAATTCGAAGCCCAGTACGAAATGGAAACCTCAATTATAATCAAATTAGCTAAAAATGAATATTGGAGTATTGGAAATTTTATTATTGACCAAATGGGTAAAAACCTTAATTAAATAATATATAGAGGTTTTTATAAATTGAGAGATTGTGTATTATGTTATAAGTTATATATATATATATATATATATATATATATATATATAGGATTTGGTTCAAATGAGAACCTTTCCCCAAATTGAGAACTGAGAGAACCATTCTGGGCCACACATTTCTCTAAGGCAAATTTTTTTTTTTTTTTTTTTTTTTTTGCAAAAATCGCTGCTTTATATGTAAGAAAAATTTTTTTTTTATTTTTTTTTCAGTATACACATGTGTATAATTGCATTATACACATATGTATAATGCAATATACACATATGTATAACTGAAATATACACATATGTATAGCTGAAAAATGCTATATACACATATGTATAATTGCTATATACACATATGTATAATTGACATATACACATATGTATAAATGAAAAAAAATTCAAAAAAAAAAAAAAAAAAATTCCTTGCATAAAAATGTGCGATTAAAGCAAAAAAAAAAAAAATTTTTTTTTTTTTGCCTTTATATGAAATGTGTGGCCCAGAATGGTTCTCTCAGTTCACTAATAGGGGTTGGTTCTCTTAGGATCCCTACCCTATATATATATATATATATAGGATCCGGATAATTTGAAAACTCCTCTAAGTTGCAAGAACTTGAGAACTCCTATGGACCAATCATAAAGTGACACACCATCAGTTTTGTATTTTTTTGTATTTTTTTAATCAGGGGCAATAAAGTCATTGCACACAATTAGTTAAGGGTATTTTAGTAATAATAACACCCCACCCCACCCCCACCTAACCTTTTTTAAATAATAATAATAATAATAATAATAATAATAATAATAATAATAATCCCCTCTCTCTCTCTCACAAACTCAGACTCTCTATCTCTATCCTCTCTCTCACACACTTCAGACTCTCTCTCTCTCTCTCTCTATCCCCTCTCTCTCTAAAAACACACAAGAACAGATCTGTTCTTTTTGGATGGTGAAGGAGAAGGTGCTTCGATGGTGTAGGGGGGTGGTTTGCAGGTGGTGGTCGACGGTGGAAGACGATGAACAGGAAGACGAAGGAAGGTGACGGTGGGGGTTCGATGTTTGGTGGTTTTCAGCGGCGGAGGGGGTTTGAACGTGGGGATAGTGAGTGGTGGAGGTGGATATGAAAGTGGGAGGGTGAATAGGGGGTTTTCGAATGTGGGTTTTTAGGTTTGGATGGGTTTTGATGGCTGATGAGGATGATGACGACGACGGTGGGTTTGGATGGGGGTTGAATGGCTGATGGTGATGATGAAGATTGAAGACGGTATGTTTATTATTATTATTATTATTAATTTTTCTGTTGTTTATTAAACTTCCATAACAAACATCATGGTGACGAACTGCTTATTAACATAAGCATCTTGCTTTCTTCGAAGGTCTTACTGGATCTAGTTTATGGTACTATTTTAAGTTGAAGTTGGCTTGTACCATAATGTTTGTTTATTTGTTAGGTGGTTAATCAACTTTTAAGCATGCCATGGCAGGTGGGTGAGAGTTGTGAATGAGTTCCTTAACACTCACATTAAAACAATGAATCTAGATGATTTTATTAATATTTCTGTTATTAATATTATTATTATTATTATTTCTGTTATTATTATTATTATTATTATTAATATTATTATTATTATGTAAAACTTTGGTTTTTGTTGAAAAGTTGGGGTTTTGTTAGGATTGTTATGATGTTTTGCTACCTCTTCTTGATCTGATTTTAGTTTATATATGTTTGTTTATGAATGAGTCCTAAACAGTTTATTTTTTCTCTATGAAATAGTCATTGCTGTGAAGATGATGTCTTTTTTGGGGGGTCAAGAAGATGATGCTGTAAAGATGAAGAATGATGGTCACCAGTTACACTAGTGTAAGTATACATGTATAGAAAGTTTGATGTAAGAAAACACACCATCATCTTTTATAGTTTGGTTTTTTACACTAGTGTTTTTCGGGATTTGATTCTTGTTTGGTTTATTCTTGTGATGGTGACGAACAGATCTGGATGTGACGGGGTGGTGGTGACGAACAGAAAGACGATGCTAATGGTTATGAACAGAAGACGTAGATGCTAATGGTATGTTCATAAACTAAAAACTTACTTAAATCTTTAGGTATTTTCTGTTTTAATCAAGTTTTTCACCAAATAATCAAAGATATTAAAGTGGGTTTTGTAAATTAAATAATGGGAATAAGATAAAATGGAAAATGGTGATGAATACATGTGTGTGAGTGTGTGTCGTGCGTGTGTATATGTGTGTGTATGAACCGTATATGTGTGTGTATGTGATTATGTGTGGAAATATTGTATAGATGATTAGATGATAGTTTATGCTTAGATCCTTTGATTTTGTTACCATGCAATAGGGTTTTCAAAAGGGTTTTGGATCTGATGTGAAAAGAGATTTTGATGTTTATGATGGTCTAGATAAACAGTATTGGGATGAGGATATTGAAATGTGACTTGTTAGAGTTATAAGTTCATGTTTGTGCAAAGTTTGATGTTGAGTTTTGGATGATATTAAGTTTATTTACAGATCTGATCATGAATGTGTTTTGATAGTAAAACTTATTAAAAACTTATTTTTTAAAGCGAGGGGATCACGCAACTTGACAGGTAGACCCTCGTTAGTTTCTAGATGGCCATAGCTAGGTCGCACTTTGGGAAATCTTAGGCGATGGCCAGCCACATCAGAGACCCTCTGTACATATACCTGCACCGTGCGATTGCCACGTCCATCGCCACACGAGGCTGCAGCCGGGATAAGGTCAACAATATGGACCTTTTCTTTTCATATTGTCTACTTTTACAGAGGACATGCGACCTAGCCACGAGCTTGGTGGAGTACTATACCACCGCACATCATCGGCAGGCTCGTGGCGCGCTGTACGACAGGGCCTACGTGACTTTCATTGCGCGCTCACGGGCATCTTCCTGAGGAAGACCACCTGGTGTTCGACGGGATCCCATCAACTCAATTGGTTGTGGCTAATGCACGGAGCATGCGGATTGTCCGTGACTTCCCCGCCGGCGTGGGTCCTCAGCTTCAGTCGCCTGGCTCTCGCGCCCCTTGTGTCCCGGTGAAGTTGCTAACGCCGGGGGCTATCCATATTTTTCTCGAGCTGGATCCGGCAGTATCGGCGCCTCCTCACATGCAGCCATAGGCCTGATCGCGTGTCGAGTGCTAATCAAAAACTATTTTAAAAACAACTCCTTAGCTACAAGGACTGCAGTATAGGGAGTAGGGTTGTCGAACCACGAGGAGTATGTGGTTAGTGTTAATAGTAATTTATCAATTAAACTAAAATAATTTTATGAAGTTGATTTGCTGCTTGCTGGCAAAAACAAATTGATTGATCGAAAAGTAATTAAAAACAACAATATAAAAAAAAACGGTCACTCCGGGTTTCTGATTCAGTAATTTTAAAGCTACTCTGTAATTAACCTACTTGGGAATCACATAGACATGATCCTGTTTAAATTGTTCAACCCAATTCAATTATCTTAACACTAAATACAAAATCAAATTATTCCTAGTGCAAGAAAACCAAGAAACGATGATATATTGTATCAATGCAAAGAAACTAAATTGTCTAGATCAGTCAAACATACAATTGAACCCAAAAGAACTTTAAGATGTTCACAAAATTCAATCCAAATACTAGGTATAAAACAGAGTAAAACTAATAAAACGAATGAATCATTCACCCGGAGAGAACCGCAAGAAGATTAGCCTTGCATCTTGGTCGCGTGCATGCCTCCCCTTTGTTCCTGTCTTCTGTCGTGCGAAGTCATTGTGTGCGTGACACCTTCAGAGAAAACAGCCGTCTAATGATGATGATCCCCCTTTCCAAGCTGTGTGCCGTCCATAACAATATTATCTCCAAGAAACAAAACCCTCCAATTGATGGGCCACAATCTTGTGACATAAAAGTCAAGTTTTATTATTATTATTATTATTATTATTATTATTATTATTATTATTATTATTATTATTATTATTATTATTATTATTATTATTATTATTATTATTATTATTATTACTACTCCATGCTCTTGTACCGGGTGTCTGCGACTTAACCAAAGTTCCTTCGTATTAAACTCATATTTCACGAACACCAAAAAAACACATGTACACTAATAAATAACTAAGACCGACCAAAAGTACACAAGAAAAGACTAAAATATATACAAAACTAACATATTAACAAGGTGTTTTCACCAACACATCACACCCCCACACTTATCTTTTTTCGTCTCGAAAAAAATTATATATATACTCTGCTCAAGACATTATCACAGACTAGCACCCCAGTCGCCCCATCATACCTTAGCTAAGGTCCAAAGTCATACCCCATTTACAGATCAGCATTAGATGTGTTAATTCAGCAAGTCAAATTGATTTTCATTTAAAAACAGAATTAACCCGACTAAACCTAACATGCTTTCGGTTTTTATTCTCCTGCAACACACCCCTCACAATTTTTCACTCCACTCGGTTTAATATCTGGACTAGCATGTAATGCGCTAGTATTATTCACTCAAAACCAAACATGTAACGCTGTTATCATAGGCTTGTATAACAATCACACCTCAACTGTAGACAATGCATATATCTAAAGGACTTACGGGTTTTGGGTTTAGGGTAAAGGTATGATAGATTTGGCTAAAAAGTGGCTCAAAAGAAAGGGTTCAACATGATTGAATGACATCCTTATTCTCACAATACACACAAATAAACACAACTTTGGTCATATTCTGACCATAACAATACTTCTATTTTTTTGCATTTTTTTTTCTCTTTTTTTTCTTTCTTTTTTTTTTCTTCACAACTTAAACATAACTCAATCACTTAAACAAAACATAAGCACAATGGATGTCATCAATTTATTACACAAAGGTAAACAGGTCAATTTGGGTAACTTTATAGGTTTAACAAACGAAAAGGTTTAAGCTCAACATGGGCTACTAGGGGTAATATTGTGGATAAACAGGTTAATCACATAGACAAATACACGGGTATCAAACGAAAAGGGGAATCCTAAATTGCCTTTATCATCTATGTGCATATCTAGTCTACAACATCGACATGTATCAAATCACACAAGTTCTGCAACAGAGAAACATCTGGCCTACACTCAACAAATGAAAATATATATATGAATCAATCTATCATCTAGTAGGCTCAAGATCTCACCAAAGTAGGGAAATGGGTTACCGATGTGTGCATTCATTTATTACCAATAGCTTGTTAAACCTAGTCAGGCAATTCTAAACTCTTTTTTTCTTAAAAATACTTGCTGAAAACGGTTCATATTACTTTTCCACAAATTAGACCATGACTAAGGACCTACTGCCAAAACAATCAACAACAACTGGTACGTACTGAAAGAGTTGCTTTATGTCTGATTAGAATGCTTTTTAAGAACTACTTTCAAGACATTTTCAATTTCAATTTTTTTTTTAATTTTTTTTAAGACACAAAAATAAATAAAAAATGAAATTTCCCCACCCCCACACTTGAACGACACATTGTCCTCAATGTGAACTAGGGAATAAAATAAAGTAGAAATAAAAATAAAATACAACAGTAAAAGGAACAGACTCCCCTGGATAAGCAATACGCGTATGAGTCCGTTCAATTCCTTCCAATCGAGCCGTATAGCATTTCATTCGCGGCCGATAAACAAACCTGAAACTAAGAAACAAGAAAAAAAAACAAAAACAAACCGGGATACCTGCAACATTAATGATTTCCAAATTGTCCCTGCCCGAATGGTGATTGAGTACGGGCAGGGCAATCGATTATTCAAATCATATCAAGCAACCCCATGACTCAAATAAAAATAAAACTGACTCAAACACCCTCGAAAATAAAAAAAATAAAATAAAACAACTAAATATACAAAATGTACAACAATCATACCTGATGTTCATTCATGGTGGTCTCAAAGAACATTTTCCTACCGAATTCCCAATGTATTTTCGGTAGTTGACATGTCGAGTTTTCACATTCCTTACTACCTGCTCTTTCTTGTTCGACTTGTCTATAAGATCACTGCAAGGCCATGTCACAATGATTTGCCCAAGGTCTTGCCAACTCACCTTTCTCTTCTGCCCACTCAAGCCATCATCCCCAACTTTGTTGATTTGTGTAATAAATAATAGGGGATTATTTGGATAGACCCGAGTCACCTTGTTCACTAGTTCTTTAGAAGGTGCGTCTTCAAGAGGTTGTACGCAAGTAGTCACACGCTCTTTAAGGCATATATCCCCCTCTTTTTCTTCTATAGATTCCTTAACCACAGTGGAATCAAACATCAGTTCTTGGGAAATTGGGAGATCTGGTGTTGCGTCTTGAACCGGCTTCAAAATTCCAACTTCATGCTTTGAAAGATCAGTAACTTTTTCAGCCACATCAACATTAAGCATATCTGACTCAACTGCCAAATCTTCAAGTGCTAATTCTGCTGCTAGTTGACCAACCTGCTTTGACAATGCCTCCACAGTTTTATCCCTAACCTCATTGTCCTTCCGTATTTTATTAAGATCCTCTTGGACAACTTTTATGGCCTCCAAAATTGCATTCAGCTGGGCATTCTCTACCTCTTCATTATTTTGTTGATGCTGATAACCGTAGTCAATACTCTGGCCTTTATTAACAACCGGATCAGGATTCATGTAGTAACCTGCAATTTGTTCCCTAGATGGATACATGTTTGGCTTGTAGTATCTATGCTGACAGTTCTGATATTGTGACCAATAATAAGAGGATGATACGTGTGAGCTTTCAGGTTTTTCTAGCCCAAAGATAATACGATCCTGTCGTGCCTTATATGCTTTAACTCTCTGACGGGCCACAGGACAATCTTGCATCACATGATATGGGCTCTCGCAACAACCACATGCATCATAATCCACCCAATTCATCTTGAATTCAATTTTTCTGTAAAGACTAACACACCCAGCGTAATACTGAACAAAACAAAGAAAAATAACAGAAAAATAAAGGACAAGAAGAAAATAGATAAATAAACTAAAAACACTAAGCGCACGAACTCCCCGGCAACGGCGCCATTTTGATCGCGTGTCGAGTGCTAATCAAAAACTATTTTAAAAACAACTCCTTAGCTACAAGGACTGCAGTATAGGGAGTAGGGTTGTCGAACCACGAGGAGTATGTGGTTAGTGTTAATAGTAATTTATCAATTAAACTAAGTTGATTTGCTGCTTGCTGGCAAAAACAAATTGATTGATTGAAAAGTAATTAAAAACAATAATATAAAAAAAAACTGTCACTCCGGGTTTCTGATTCAGTAATTTTAAAGCTACTCGGTAATTAACCTACTTGGGAATCACATAGACATGATCCTGTTTAAATTGTTCAACCCAATTCAATTATCTTAACACTAAATACAAAATCAAATTATTCCTAGTGCAAGAAAACCAAGAAACAATGATATATTGTATCAATGCAAAGAAACTAAATTGTCTAGATCAGTCAAACATACAATTGAACCCAAAAGAACTTTAAGATGTTCACAAAATTCAATCCAAATACTAGGTATAAAACAGAGTAAAACTAATAAAACGAATGAATCATTCACCCGGAGAGAACCGCGAGAAGATTAGCCTTGCATCTTGGTATGCACTCCCCTTTGTTCCTGTCTTCTGTCGTGCAAAGTCATTGTGTGCGTGACACCTTCAGAGAAAACAGCCGTCTAATGATGATGATCCCCCTTTCCAAGCTGTGTGCCGTCCATAACAATATTATCTCCAAGAAACAAAACCCTCCAATTGATGGGCCACAATCTTGTGACATAAAAGTCACGTTTTCTTATTATTATTATTATTATTATTATTATTATTATTATTATTATTATTATTATTATTATTATTATTATTATTATTATTATTATTATTATTATTATTATTATTATTATTATTATTACTCCATGCTCTTGTACCGGGTGTCTGCGACTTAACCAAAGTTCCTTCGTATTAAACTCATATTTCACGAACACCAAAAAAACACATGTACACTAATAAATAACTAAGACCGACCAAAAGTACACAATAAAAGACTAAAATATATACAAAACTAACATATTAACAAGGTGTTTTCACTAACACATCAAGGCCCAGTAGCAACACCAGCAGCAGGCAGGCGATGATGGCGCCGACCCTCCGTAGCCACCACCGCTGCCGCAACACCAGTACCCGCATCACGTCTATTACGACTTGTCGTCTGCTCCACGGTTGGTCGCTTGGGATTTCAATCGATGCCTTCGGAGTTTCCGAACGATATCAGGGTGGATAATTCAGACGTTACACGACTTACGACAGCAAGTGGGATTGACTGATCTACCACTACCATAGTCACCGCTGCTAGATGATGAGCAATAGTATATGTTAGTTTGTAGTAGACATTTGGTTAATGTATTTTTGTTTTGTATGTACAAACTCATTATATATCTATGCAGTTATGTTTGTTTCGAATGTTTACAATCTTTTTTAATATTTGTTTCGCAACATATTGTACGATGTAGTATTTAGTTGTACGTGTTTGTGATATTTTATAAAAATTGAGGTTTTTAATAAATGGACTTAATAAATAAAAAATTGAAGTTTTATAAAATGTTAACGACGTCGCCGTTGAAGTTGAAAATAATAACAATAACGTATGGTTTGTGGATACCATGGGTCAGAGAGATTAAGCTTATCAAACTCATATATCAAGTTGGTTCAAGTTACTTCTCATTGACTTGTTACAAAAAAAAAAAGTTACATCTCAATAGTTTTTTCTGGCTCAAAAACTTATCGTGTGTGATTTGACAAATTTACATTAATTAATATATTTTTTTTTACAAAATACGCATTAAACACACCTAAAGTCCTAAAAAAACCCACCAATAATCTCCCAAAAAACCCAACCCCAATCCTAAAGCCTGTCGGTTGTATCAGCAAGCAAGTGTAATTTAAAGTACCACGCTATGGTCAAATGACTCAAATGGTGAAGATCAATTTGACCTCACGTAAGGGGTGGAAACAGACAAAGAATAGCCACTTATTGAGGATGGTCTATTATTAGCTTATTAAACAGACAAAGAATAGCCACTTATTGAGGATGGTCTTTATATTATTCTACTAATATAATATATTCGGTGCATGTGACATTACACACACATATATGTTAATAGTTTTAAAAAATTTATATGTTATATATGTTGGTAAACTTTAAAATAACATTAGATATATTCCCAACTAAGCTATTAAAATTTACTCATTTCTTTAAGAAACGTTCTACTTAAACAAATTATATATTATTTTACACATAATTATAGTGAATCTTCTAAGTCTCTACCTAATCCACTAATTGTAATAAAATTAATTTAAAATTAATTAATTATAATATTAAATAAATGTCGACATGTGAGTCCTTCAAGAAGGCATCAAGTGAAGCGAATTCACATTAAATTAAAGAAAATTAATTTAAAAGTTTCATGAAGCTTGGAAGACGTCTAAAGTACAGAGAAAGTAATGTATATAGTTGACTTAAACTTAATATTATTGATATATCATACAGAGATGCAGCTGCCACCACCAATCTCAAATATTATTATATAATGAAATTTTCATATATGTAGGTAGCTAAGAATATTTTGTGTATATAGATGAGTGTGAGGTAGGATTATTCAACGATTAACAAGAAATCATGGAGCAAAATTATGGTACAACTAAAATTCTGACATGTCTAATTTTAGGGGCTCTCATAGTCATGGTTTTATTAACTTCAGTAACTTCTGAGTATCCACTTTCTGATAGTTTTCTCCAGTGCCTATCTCAGGAGTCAAATGCCTCAACCTCAGATTTCGTGTTCACCCAAAACCAGACTGAATACTCATCTCTTCTTCAGTCAACCATCATAAACCTTAGATTTTCTACATCTACAACTCCTAAACCCTTAGCTATCATCACACCCTTAACATATTCCCATGTACAATCCACCATACTTTGTTCCAAACCTTTCAATATCCAAATCCGTATTCGAAGTGGTGGCCATGATTATGCTGGCCTCTCATACACATCATATGATCAACCTTCTTCTTTTGTTGTTCTTGACCTTCAACAACTGCGGTCAATAACAATCGAGTCGGATCAGAACGCTGCTGCGTGGGTCGAAACTGGTGCAACCGTTGGCGAACTTTATTACTGGGTGTCCCAAGCAAGTCCAAATCTTGGATTTCCAGCAGGGATCTGCACATCCGTCGGTGTTGGTGGTCAAGTAAGTGGAGGAGGCTTTGGTACTTTAATAAGAAAGTATGGTCTAGCGGCTGATAATGTGATGGATGCAAGGATGGTTGATGCTAATGGGAGATTACTGGATAGAGAGACTATGGGAGAAGATTTGTTTTGGGCGATCAGAGGTGGTGGAGGTGCAAGTTTTGGTGTTGTAGTCGCCTGGAAACTCAATCTTGTTTCTGTTCCTGATAAAGTTACGGTTTTTAGTGTTTCCAAGACTTTAGAACAAGGCGGTTCCAGTCTTTTTAACAGGTGGCAGTACATTGGGCACAAACTGAGTGAAGATTTATTCATAAGAGTTATAATACTTCCTGGTTTAAATGAGGCAGGAAACAGAACAATGCAATTAATATTCAACTCCATGTTTCTTGGAAATGTCGATAAGCTCATTGAAACTGTAACAGATAGCTTCCCTGAATTGGGTTTACAGGAAAGCGACTGCAGTGAAATGAGTTGGATCGAATCAATACTCTTTTTTGATAACTATCCGAAAGGGTCAAGCATTGATGTACTTATAGATAGGACACACAAGGCCAAAAGCTACTTTAATGCTAAATCAGATTATGTGCAAGAACCAATACCAGAAGAAAATCTTGAAGACATATGGAAATGGTGCTTGGAGGGTGACAACCCGATTCTTATAATGGAACCACACGGTGGGAAGATGGACGAGATTGAAAAAACAACTATTCCTTACCCTCATAGAAAAGGGAATTTGTATAGCATACAATATTTTGAGCAATGGCAAGATGACAGCATTGAATCATCAGAAAAGCGTATAAGTTGGATGAGAAAGATGTATGAAAATATGACAGCATACGTGTCAAAGAATCCAAGAGCGGCTTATGTGAACTATAGGGATTTGGATTTAGGTGAAAATGATAATGCAGATCATAACACAAGTTACTTGAATGCGTTGGAGTGGGGAAACAAGTATTTTGGTGACAATTTTAGGAGGTTGGCAACGGTGAAAGGTGTTGTTGATCCAGATAATTTCTTCTTCTATGAGCAGAGTATCCCGCCTCTGATGATGAGCGAAGACAACTGTGGCATTGGTTCCTACCAAAGCATGTGATTTATGTGCTGCAAGATCGTGGGTCTGATAAGTACCGAATCATTACTTGTGTGTAATGTTTGATTAATATATCAGAGATTTATAAGATGATATTTGTATGCTAGACAGATGATTGTCTCAAATAAAGTACGTTGTTTCCACTGCTTTGCAAAAATAAATGATTTGGTTACAACACCAACAGTCTTTACATGATTATGCAGAATGTCAATCTTGTACATAAATAGTTTTTATGAATTATATATCTAAAACATCTTCTTTATCCTATTGACCAAATATCAAGTAACATTTGTGATGTAGTGGGAACATATTCAGACATCTTAATCGGTTTATTCATTTTGTCAATCTTTGTATATATAAATCATGAATTCAATTACCTGCAAAAAACTCATCTCTTTTGTATTCATTTCAACAATATCAAGTTACAAACTTACAATGACTAACAACAGAAACCATAAGGCTGGGCAGGTTCCTTGAATCCAAGGTTTTGACTATTTTAGACACCAGGTAATTAATACAATGCACCAAGGGTTGCACCGGAATTTAACCATCCTCAAGTCATAGATAGCTAGGTAAATAGAGGGTATCATATCCATGAGGAGCATGTAGTTAGTATATATTACACGTTTCATTTGATAATAAAATGGTAAGTAGCTAGGGAGTATCGTATCCACAAAGGAGCATGTTGTTAGTATTACACGTTTCATTTGATAAGCAAATGTAAACACCAATAAACTAAAGATACACAAGTGATTCTAGCCAAGAGTCATTACGAGAAGCATTCGCTAGCAAAGATATCTTTATGTTCAATACAAATTAGTAAGTCTGATTGAACAAAACGGCAACACAATCCTTACACCCAATTGTGATTACACGAGTTCTATGAGTTACACGTCCATTAATATTAACTAGTTTTCTTGCCAGCCGCGCGTTGCGGCGGCACTACACACGACATCATAAAGTATATGCTACAATTAACCCGACTCATTTTCAAACTAAATTTACCTCAAAACGTAGAGTAATCCGAATTCATACTGGGGAATTTACATGTATTATATTTGTTCTAACTTGTTACAAAACAATACATGACGACATAAAGTATAGACTACAATCGACCAAACTCGTTTTCAAAATAAATTTACATCACTCCACCTAACCACTATGCCACTTTTACCTTTGCATCAAGACTTATTGGCGTCAACACGTACGGTAACACGATTTTTTACAGTCAAATGAAAACGTATTATATTTGACCCCACTCGTTTCCGCACACAGTTTACATCAAAACGTAGACCAACAAAAAACCTAGGCAGAAATAAGCATGAAAACGTATTATATTTGAACAAAGTCATTTCCGCAACACATACATTAAAATGTCAAAAGGTGTATCTTAAATCATATACAGTATATAATCACTACACCACTTAAAAAATAGGTGCATCATCCAAATATCGATAGTTTTTAACTAAAATATAAATATAATTGTCATTTGAAAAAACTAAATGTATATGATATATGATATATGATATATGATATATGGACACAGGCCAACCTTCCTACCCATCCTAACCCCCACTTCAAAGTCCAAACCAATATTCTCGAGACTCCCAAAACCCCTTTCAGTTCTCTCTGTCTCTCTGAATCTCTCTCACACACTCACCAGTCACCACACCACCAACAATCAACGCAACAAACACCTCCAATGTTCCGGCGCACGGTTTTGCCATCACCAACCAATCGGAAGTCGTAGTTGTAGCTCCATACATGCGATCGCAACCACCAGACCATAGGAAGGTCACCATCTAATCGTTGCTATACCCGACCACCCAAACACTCCTTCTACTCTATGTGTCAACCAAACGCCGACCCCTAAACATCCATACCCGTCACACCCACCGCTGTCGTTGTTCGACGGTGGTCACCGGACGCCGGTTTCTTCTTCCATGGTCCAGATCCATGCATTTGTGGTAAAAAGACATAATTTAGAAATTGGTCGCCGCACCTCGAGTGGTTGTCCCGTCTTTGTTATCACTACCGAAGCCGCCTTTGGTGAATGGTGATGTCGTGATGATGTTCATGGTGTGTGACGGTGATGATGGTGTGCTGGTGATGACTGATGACGACGGTGATAGGTGTGTGACGATGAGAAGAGTGCAAAGAAAAACACATTTTATGTTTTGAGAATAAGGTATGCTAATGACCAAAATACCCTCCTGAGAAAATGTGAAAAGACAAAAAAACCCATTTACTGTTCAAAACACACAGCCATAAATATATTGTAACTAGTTTTTATCCGCCCCGCGTTGCGGGGCGCAACTCAAATTTATGCCGTATAATAATAACGTAGTATATTCGACCGGCTCATTTAAAAAAAAGTTTACATCGAAACGTAAGACAATTTTTAGTCAACCTTCGCCATTTTTTTAGTTGGTTGTTTACCATGCATAAATTAGCACAACTCAAGCCAACCTTATTGCTTACCTTGCATTCACATAGGAGTCTCACATTTGATCATTTACCAAAGCAATATACTTTTTTGCCAAAGGAATACTTGAAAAACAAAAGGGCCTCAAAAATAAGTAGCCAAAAAAAAGTATAGTTGCTGGCACAAATTTTTTTTGCCAAAGCAATATACTTGAAAAACAAAATACTTGAAAAACAAAAGGGCCTCAAAAATAATTAGACAAACAAAAGAGCAGCCCAAAAAAAGATGAACCGCCCAAAAAGGACAAATAGGCCAATGGAAGTCAACGGCTCACTTTAGCAGATATCCACTGGTCTCAAGATCCAATTCTAAATGTTATATATACTAATTTGCCAACTCTTCTTGGTCTTTGGTTTTCACTTCTAAACCCCATCAGCCCAAAACTATCTTTTAAAATCTAGCCCATGAATTAATTATTTGGCCCAATATTTATATTCTCCAACTATTAAAGGCAGTAAGTATAGTCCAATTCCAAATAACTAAACAAATAACTAAAAATTAGGGCTGTAAATTTAGACACAAATACGATAACCTGACACGAACCTACACGATTTTAACAGGTTTTGTGTCTATAACAGGTCGACACGTTAAGACATGTTTATTTTCGTGTCGTGTTCGTGTTTACCTGTTTCGTGTTCGTGTCTTAACAGGTCTTGTCGTGTCTTGTCGTGTCTTATCATGTCTTGTCGTGTCTTATCGTGTTAACCGGTTTTACTAGGTGTTCTTTATCGTGTTAACATGTTATACACAGGTTCGTATTCGTGTTTGAAAAAAATGATACGATTAGATTTCGTGTCGTGTTTACAGATTTCGTGTTTGTGTCTTAACAGGTTCGTGCCTTAACAGGTTATGGAATCCCTACTAAAAATCGATGAACACTTTTCATCAGAATTCCTGTGAGTAATTGAGAAGATTGGTGCTATTAATATTTAGCCTCATATATATTTTCATCTAAATAAATAACTAGCTTAGAGAGAAGAATATATTACTTGCCGTGCCGTATTCTTCAAACCACTAAAATGAACATTTTGGTCTAACATAAACCTTGTTCTCTAGCTTCTAAAAGAAATTATTCATTCCCTTATTCTTCAAACAACTACACGTACAATCCCTATGAATACCGCATTGTTTTTGTTGCGAGACATATTATAAAAAGTACGTCGACTCCGGCCAGTTAGATCAATATCTTTCGACACCTTCATTTGCTTGGCGCATTCAGTTCAAATACGTACAGAAGGAGAGCATAATACTATTCTTAACACTCATTCAAATCACACTTAATTTGGGTGCTTTGGATGCATGGATAATCTCACAGGTTGGCTTCACACCAACCGTTTATTTTAATACCTAGGTGTGTTTTACGCCATAATTTAATCTGGCTCATACTAATAAACCCGAATAATAATAATAGAGTCCAATAGTTTAAATGGGTTGTGCTTGTGCAGTGACTTGTTGGGACACAATTTGCAGGCTCGGGTTAAACATGTCATCCCACAAACACCATATGTTTAGCACCCTAACCATGTAGTGATAATCAAGGAAACACTTTAATTTGGTGCTTTGGAGGCATATGAGCCTAGGGTGTATACACGTAGAGCCGACACTAAAAATAACGGATAACAATACAAGTATAACTTAACAAATTTAAAATTTTGCAACAATAATCTAGAAAAGAACCATCTTATAATTAACATTTTATTATCATGTCATTCCCTTCATGATCTAGTTTATTAAAGTAAGTAACTATAAGAACGACTAACAATTTGATATAGTTAAAAAGTTAGCCATTCCCTTTGCTCATAGTAGAGGTGGAATGCTCTGCTCAAAATAGAAGAAATTTTGTGGATCAACCTTCCCCTTCACCATTGCCAGCCTCCTGAAATTGCCCCTAAAGTACTTGTTTCCCCACTGCATAGCTTTCAAGTAACTTGTGTCATTTGCTAAATTACCATTTGAACCCAAATCCAAATCCCTGTAATTCACATAAGCTCCCCTTGGATTCTTGGATACATATGGTGTCATATTCTCGTACATCCTCTTCATCCAACTTATACGTTTGTCTGATGCTTCAATGCTTCCATCTTCCCATTTCTCATAATACTGTATGTTATACAAATACCCTTTCCTATGAGGGTAAGGGATGCGCGTTTCTTCAATCTCATTCATCTTTCCACCGTGCGGTTCCATTATAAGAATCGGCTTTTCTCCTTCCAAACACCATTTCCATATCTCTTTCAATGATCCTTCAGGTATCGGATCTTTCACATAGTCTGATTTAGCATTGAAGTAGCTTTTCGGCTCGGGTCTCCTATCTTTAAGAACATTAACACTCTCTCCTTTGGGATAGTTTGCAAAATAAAGTACCGATTCAATCCAACTCATTTCACTACAGTCTTTTCCTTGTAAACCCAACTCAGGGAAGCTATTTGATACAGTTTTCATGAGTTGATCAACCGAGCCAAGAAACATTGAGTTGAATATGAATTCAACTGTTCTTCTCCCATTCTCAACTTGAACAGGTTGTATTATAACTCTAATGAACAAATCTTGACTTAAACTATGCCCTACATGCTGCCACTTGGTAAAAAGATTTGAACCACCTTGTTCTAAAGTCTTGGAAAGACTAAAAACAGTAACTTTTGCAGGAACAAAGACAAGATTTACCTTCCAAGCTACTACAACACCAAAACTTCCACCTCCACCTCCTCTAACTGCCCAAAATAGATCTTCTCCCATTGATTTTCTGTCAAGAATCCGCCCTTTGACATCGATAATCTTAGCATCAACAACGTTATCGGCCGCTAGACCATACTTTCTAACCAAGGAACCAAACCCTCCTCCACTTATGTGCCCACCAATCCCTACAGTTGGGCCAAACCCAGCAGGGAATCCAAGATTTTTACTTTCTTTGGACACCCAATAATACAATTCACCATTGGTCGCACCAGACTCAACCCATGCAGTGTTCTTGCCCGACTCGATTGTTACAGACCGCAGTTCTCTAAGGTCAAGAACAACAAAAGGAGATGGATCATGTGAAGTGTATGAAAGGCCTGCATAATCATGTCCACCACTTCGAATTCGGATTCGAAAACTGAAAGTTTTAGAACAAACTACGCGGACTGTACATGGGAATATGTCAAGGGTATGATTATGGCTAAAGGTTTTGGAGTTTTGGAGGTGGAATATCTTAGGTTGATGGCGGATGATTGAAGAAGAGATGAATACTTTGGGTGTTGTTGTGTGAACACAAATTCTGATTTTGTGGCATTTGAATTCTTTAAAAGACATTGAAGATATTTATCATCGAGTGTTTGTGAAGATGCTGAAGAGAAGACAACCATAAGAACCCAGCTAGGAGATATGGTACAAGTTTAAGATTAATGTTTAGCTCCATACTTTTTAGTATAGAAGAAAAGAGATTGTTGGTTTTCCTCTAATTAAACCCAAAGGGCCGGTATATATACATGCATATACATATTGGATGAGGATGATATCCTTGGTCAACCATCCTTATCCAAATGGACGTACATATCGATCGATGTATTAACCCCATTTTGGTATATATGACTCGAAATTTGGTCCAACTAACTCCAATTCACGTAACACATGTCAGCTAATTAAGCAACTAGTGATGCATGGATAGTTCATGTGAGCTCATAACCAAGAAAAAATGGTGTTGTTAGCTCATACTATTAGCTCATACTACAGCTTCTTGGTCAAATTCTACGGCTAAGAAAAAACGACTCCACTATTTTCTTGAAATCTCATTCATGCATCTATACGTACGTGCAAAATCATTCATGCCATATTTGGAAACATATATACGTGCACTCTTTAAGTTTGTTCAAATCCCTGGTTAATTAATATATAGTTGAACAATGTGGAAAAATTAAGAACATAACCAAATACTTTAGTACGTGTTTATGCATGAAAACAATAATTAAAATTTCACTTTTTACCTCATCATTATTGATGATATATAAAATGTTGATGTTTATACTTTATGTACACAAACGCTTGTTGTCGTGTGTGTGTATATATATATATATTGAATGAAGTGAGGGAGAAGCTCAAGCTTTTCACTAGATCGAAGTTTAAAGTATTATAGCTTCCAAAATAAACATAAAATCAAAAAAATAACTAGTTTTATACACGTCCGTTGGGCGGGTTGTATAACAAAGTTATACAAAAACTTATAAACATTATATTTCTTTTTTTTTTTTGTACCACTACAATTTAGAGCAACATTTGTATGTAACACTATATAAAAAGGTCAAAACGAAACGGTATAATTTCACATACTTGAACAAAATAATAGGATATATATTATTCTCTTTTTACATTTTAAAATTGGTTGCTCAAAATTATGAATTTATTTCTTTGTAATGAATTATTAACTTTGTCACATTTGTTTGCTATAGTGTTACATGTTTGATAACTCCCAACAAAATAAAATGTTTGATAAGATGATTATTTTAGATTTATTACTTAAAAATGAAAAACAAAAGAATGATGTAATTTTTTGTTGTTATGTGTTAATAAACAAATTGCATAATTGAATGTTTGATTGTGTATAAGCCCATGTGATTTATTTTGTTAAAAGAATGAACCCAACACTAAACAATGAAACAACAATAAAAAATCCTAAATTAACAACAAACTCCCTTTTTCAGATCATCAAAGCTTAAAATTAATTAACTTTGATAATAGAATTGTATTATTGTATTATGATTATAGAGTTTATAGGAGAATATATAGAGAACATAATTACATAACTAATCCCTCTATTATATGGAAACAATATCTCTATAATTGTCACACCCCGCCAAGTCGGAAACACGGAGATGCGACGACCGAAAAGTTTTCAAGCACAAGGTTCAAGCAACACATAGTTTTATTCAAATAGTACCACCGGATGAGATGGACATTGTCATTCATTATTTAAAAACGTCACCATGGCGTTAACAAAAGAGAATACATGTCTATTACTCTTGTGACTAAATAGCAATAGGACAATAAGATAAAACCATCATAGTGGTACCACACAGTGCTTGCTCGAACCTTTCCCTCAAATCCTTGTGGCCCTCCATCTAGTTAACTGAAACACATGCATAATGAGTTTTGTCAACAATAATGTTGGTGAGTTCATGGGTTTTGTTTGTAATGTGTAAAACCAACGTGTAATTCGTGTATGACCAATCATAAGCTAGCTAGGCAAATTATGACTGTGCAAACCATGAGTCCTGTAACCAAACCTCTTGACTGTTGTGCCTCGTGCATTGTACACTAAAGACAATGTATGTATTGTAGAATACTAACACTCTTTTGTATGTGACCGGTTAGAGCGACTAACCAAGAGTGGGGGTGTCAACCCAATAGATCTATTAAAGTGTTCCATGGCTATATGTTTAGCTAATGGTTACAATAAACGATGTACGAGGACTAGTGAGCTCATGAACCAAAATGTCTCATGTTCCACATGGCAGTCATGATAGAATGTACACACACTTGAAAATGTCACAAGTATTGATGCATGACTCACCTGATAGCAGTGTAGGTGGTCTAGGAAAAACTGTAGATGATCACCGTCCTGACAAATGATACCCTATGATCATTATGGACATAGTAAGTTGTCTAGCCTTGTTTATCATACAAATTGTTCACCCAACGCTTGTGATTTCGGTTATTGTGTGATTGATTTGTGATAAATAAGTATCTTAACATATGTTTAGACCTCTATACTACACCATTTGAGGTTAACACATGCTTTGGCCTAGCTTAACACATGTTAGCTTTGGATAGCCGATGTGTTCTTATGGTGTAAAGGTTAATGCCGATTAGCTAGTGAATTAACTTGGCTGTTTTAAGCCTTTTCGAGCCTTGTAGTGTTATCTCATGACATATTGTGAGTCTTGTAACAAGTTTAAGCCTTGATCATTATGTTATTAACCTTAGCTTCAAACTTAAGCCAAGTAAGCTTAGACTCATGAAACCCGAAGTGATCTAAATCGTATATGGTTCCAAAATACGATTCGACTACTCTTGATTATAACAAAGCCGATTATAGTGATGCTAAGACATGATTATATGAACAAACACTAGTATTAAGACAATGTGCCTAAGATTTATATCCAAAAAGTGTTGTTTTGAAATCTATTCTCTTGTAAAGTTTCGTGTGCCTAATCATGGTATTCTATGGCCGAGTATTGGATCTAACAAGAGGGTATATCAAAAGAAAGAAGCTTAAAGTGCAATGTATCTTACCTAGGATGCTTAGAGAGTCGTGTGTTTGCTCCCTTGTTCCTTGATGGCTTCGGCTTGATGATCCTCAATGCTTGGCCGATGGTTTTGCTAGAGTTTGTAAGTGTTTGTGTTGAGTGTTGGTGCAAGGAATGAGGGTGAAGGTGGAGGTCCTTATATAGGCGATAGATATGGACAAAAGAAGCTCAATGTGGCAAATGAGTTAGCCTAGAATGGTGCAATGTCTAAAGCTTTAATTCCTATTATGTGTAAGGCTTGTGTAGGCTATGAACAAACAAAAGATGGCATGCTTTGCTCTTGTATGATCCGATCGATGGGACTAGACAAATAAAGGATAGGTTGACTTAATCTAGTGGGATTTCTTATCTTGTTTGAGTGTTTATTTTGGTGAATGTTGACAACCAAGCATGAGCATGTGTTCTTTGTTTCCTTCGGCCCCTAGTGATCATCCAAAAGAGGAAGGCTTTCCTTCTTGGGAGGAGGTGTATCATTCTTGTCTCATTCTTTTTTTGTATGAAAGTTAGTGTCATGATCCTTCCTTGGTCTATAGCCGATAGGTGTAAGGGGTTCAAAAGAAGGCATGTTGACCTTAAAGGGTATAAAGCTACTTCTTGTTTTATTGCCTAGATTGGTGTAATGGTTGACAACTAGGGATGAGGGTGTTTGTTGGGTGCTTTTCGGCCGATACATAAGACAAGGGATTGTCTTTCTTTGATGGTGATAGATCATGGATCACTCTAGTTGTTGATTGGTGTAACAAGTTCCAAGAAACTCCACATGTGGGTTAGTGTTTTGTTGAAAATGACTTGAGAGAGTGGACATGTGGGTGGCGGCCGAATCATAGAACAAAGATAGGTTGCTTCTTGTTTTGGGTGGTGTCCTTGTAAGATATTGTCATAACCTAGGTGTTAAGGCCTAATTAGAGTAAAGTGTGGATGAGATGATGTTGACAAGTGAATGCTTCCTAGTCCTACATATGTAGCCGATTGTGGACTTGTGAAAGAGGAAAGCATAGCTTAGTCAAGTGACTCTAATCTCCTACTTGTTTGTTTCCTTATTTAGTGTAAGTTATGAAAACTAGGGGTGGAGTGTGGTGATGTTACTAGGCTTGAGTCATGCCTTAGTGTTGAGATGTATGTATGTGTGCCGTGTATTATATATATATATATATGTGTGTTTACATACATCTTTGGTTATGCTTGTTGTTGGTTTGTTAAGACATAGGAATGTCTCTTGGGTGCCGGATGACGACATTAATATGTATTTTGTTTCGAAAATATCGTATGTTTAGTAATTGATAACCCATGGTAGTTCTTGTTTTCACATACATGTGTTAGAGGTGAACTTGTCATGTGTTAGGGTGTAATAACCTCTTGAAAAGGCTTCTTTAAGAGATTATTCGGGTGTTGTATGACTAAACAAGTGCCCAATGTTGAGTTTTCTGATTTAACTCCGGCTTTACAAGACTGGGGGGGGGGGGGGGTATAGTGTATGAAAAACTGGCTAGATATGACATATAGTAAGGCAGCAAGTGAATTATGTACGGATGTTGACCTGGTTTCTTGACTATTGTCACAATAATACTGAAATATATATTGTCTAATATTCCCCCTCAAGCTAAGGCCGGGTTTCGACTCTTAGCTTGGACTTCAATTGGAGAAATCGTTGAGATGAAAGAGGCTTCGTAAAAACATCGGCTATCTGATCTTTGAGCAACCCTTTCTTTGACAAAATGAAAGTCAACTTCTACGTGCTTTGTACGCGGGAAATACTGGATTAGCGGATAGATATGTAGCCCCCAAATTATCGCACCATAGTGTCGGAACATATTTCATGAAAACACGAAGCTCACGAAGCAAAGTTTCGAGCCAAGTTAACTCTGCAACCGTGTCTGCTAATGCCTTGTATTCAGACTCCGTTGATGACCGTGATACAGTCTTCTTCTTTCGTGCAGACCATTAAACTAAATTAGATCCAAGATATATCGCATATCCCCCCCCCCCCCCCCCCCCCCGTGACCGACCGTCATCCAGACCAACCCAATCAGCATTTAGAAAAAGCACTCAAAGAATTAAACACTCATCCATGTAGGCATGTAAGATAGAAGACGAAGAACGAGATATCAAGAGGGCATGACTGCTTGTACCATGAAGATACCAAAGAATGCGTTTAACTGTTGCCCAATGATTCACAGCTGGGGAATGCATGAATTGGCACACTTTACTAACAGCAACAGTAATGTCGGGTCGTGAAAATGTGACATACTGTAAAGCACCAACAACTTGTCGATATTTAACCGGGTCCTCAAATGGGGCACTGTCACCAAGTGTAAGATTGGCGTTGGTGGTACATGGAGACGGTACAGGTTTGGAATGAGACAAGTTTGTCCGAACCAACAACTCATTAATATACTTTCGTTGTGACAAGATGATGCTTTCGCCTTTAGATGCAACTTCAATACCTAAAAAATAAGACAAAGGACCCATGTCTTGAACTACAAACGAATTACTTAACTTATGTACCATTTGTTCAATAGCGGTGTCTGAGTTACCTGTGAGAATTATGTCATCGACATACACGAGAATATATAGCAGAACCCCATTAGCAGTGTAAATAAATAGAGAAGGATCAGTCTTAGAACCTTTAAAACTGAGAGCAAGGAGAGCCTGAGATAATCGCTGAAACCAGGCCCGCGGAGCGTGTTTAAGGCCATACAGTGACTTGTGAAGCACACAAACAAAATCAGGCTTAGTGGGATCAACAAAGCCAGGGGGCTATTTTAAATAGACTGTTTCTTTCAAATCACCATGTAGGAAGGCAGTTTGTACATCAAGTTGTCGAAGAGACCATTTGTGAGTGACAGCAATATAGAGAACAACTCTGATAGTGATGTGGGCTAAATGTCTCAGTATAATCAATACCCTGTTGTTGGTTAAACCCTTTAGCAACCAACCGCGCTTTGTAACGCTTAATTGCACCTGTTTGATCTCGTTTGATTTTATAAACCCATTTACAGTCAACAACATTAATTCCAGACTTACGAGGAACAAGCGTCCATGTACCATTGCGGATAAGTGCTGAATATTCCTCATCCATAGCAATACGCCAGTGAGGGTCTGTGTTGGCAATGGCAAAAGAGGCAGGTTCAATGGTGTGATGTGTGGAGGTAGTGTGATTTGCGGTAGGCTGAAATGGCTGAGTTTGTTTGGGATTCGGACGCTAGTTGGAGGGACGTGGCCGCTGTGAAGGACAATTTTGAGAACCGATGGAAGACTGTTGGGCTGCCGCAGGGCCTGAATGACGTTCAAAGGCTGATGTTTGAAGTGAGTGTGAAGGGCGGCGACTGTATGTAGTGATAGGAGGGTCCACGGTTTGAGGTTGTGGAGCATTCGACTGAGTTTGTGGGTTAACGGGCTGATTTGGTGGGTCTACGGGTTGGTTTTGGGGTATGGGTTGGTTCTGGTTTGGTGGGTCTACGTTTTGATCTGGTGGTGATGATGTGGGTTCTGTAGGAGGTATAGGAGTAGGGTAGGTAGAGTAGTAAAGGTCAGGCGAGATGAATGAGGAAAGGTCAATAGGCTTGGTGTGAAATGGGAAAGATGTTTCATGGAAGCGAACATGTCGGGCGATATATATTCGCTCAGTAATTGGGTCAAAACACCGGTACCCATGATGGAGGTACTATACCCAAGGAAGACACATGATGTGGAGCGAAAATCCATTTTGTTAGGATTGTAAGGACTGAGATGAGGTTAACAACGACACCCGAAAACCCGTAGAAAAAAGAAATAAGGTTTGTGTCTGAACAGAAGTTCAAACGGAAAGATGGCAGAATTGGCACGTGAAGGCATCCGATTAATGAGGTAGACGGCGGTTTCAAAAGCAAAATGCCAAAAATGTGGGGGCATATTAGATTGGGCCATAAGGGTGAGTCCGGTTTCAACAACATGACGATTAGGTCTTTCAATTACACCGTTTTGTTCACTGGTGTAAGGGCAAGAAAGACGATGAAGGATACCGATAGAGGAGAAAAGGGATGAAAGGTTTCTAAACTCACCTCCCTAATCAGTTTGAACGGTTTTTATTTTTGTTGCAAATTGTCGTTCAGCCATAGTAATAAAGCGTTTAAAAACCTCAAACACATCTGATTTACGGTTTAGAGGGAAAAACCACATAAACTTAGAAAAATGATCAACACATAATAAGAAATAATTATGACCATCATAGGATGTGACTGGTGCGGGTCCTTAAACATCACAAAACAATAATCTAGAACATGAGTACTTTTGTAATCAGAACTCAATAAATAAAGTTTTGAGGATTTCCAACAGAACATGAATTACAATCCAAATCAAAGTTTTTATCAGAAATAGGTAAACAATATTTAGATAACATGGTACGAAAAAGTTGGTGGTGCGGATGCCCTAATCTTTGATGCCATGTAGTACTAGATGCACGAGAAGTGGAAAAAGTAACTTTGGGAACCGGCTGAGATGTGGGAAGTTGAATTATGTAGAGGCCTCCTTCACTTGGACCCGTGAGGAGGGTAGTGCGTGTAAACTTGTCCTTCACAACAAAAAAGGTGGAATGAAATTCAAAAAAGACATTATTATCACGACAAAATTTGACGGAAAAGAGATTTTGTTTGATTTGAGAAACATGAAGAATATCGTTTAGGGAAAAGGTTTTATTGGGTGAGTAAAATTTAGAGGAACAAATGTGTAAAATGGGTAAGGCCATACCATTACCAACATGCAAACTATCATCACCATAGTAGGGCTCAGCATGATCGAATCCAGACGTCTCCTGTGCTACATGGTCACTTGAACCTGTGTCCCAAAGTCCACGGGTAGAAGCCTGTGAACGAGTGTCTGAAAAATTCGCGGACGGTTGTCTTGTCCGGATGGTGGACGGGTCATGATTCGGGCATTGTGATGGAAGATGACCAATTCCACACCTGTTACATGTCCCGTAAACCATATTTTGATTGGATGCCCAATTAATTTGACCTGAGTTCCGATTTCCTCCCCCTCCTTGATTACGGTTGTAGTTGTTGTAACTGTTTGAATTTCGCCCGCCACGACCGCGGTTTGAATTTCCTCCGCAGCCCCGATTGTTCTAGTTAACATAGTAAGCTTGTGGGGTTTTTTGGTTGGGTGTGGAGGTTGGTTGTAGTTGTAAGCCTAATTTACTAACCACCTGTTGAAGAGCTTGCATAATTTCTGGTTGAACAGAGGAGGTGCCTGCACTAAGTTGTGTTGTAAAGGCTTGGGTGGGAGCAACAGCAGGAGCAGCTTTCTTGATCATGAAGTCATGATCAGCAAGTAAACCATGTAGTTCACTGAAGGCGGTTGGAAACTGCCTGGTAAGAATGGTATATTTGAGCAAGTCATATTCTTCTCGAAGTCCAGAAAGGACAAGCATAACAATATCTTCTTCGGGCATGGGTGCGCCGATGTTAGCTTGAGCATCAGAGTACTCCTGAGCCCTAGTGAGATAGGAAGCGGAGCTCTCATTCTCCTTCATCATAATCTTCAAAAGTTAGGTCCGCAAAGTAAATTCGTGGGAAGAGGTGTGTGGTGCATAGGCACGTTCAAGAGACAACCATAAATCACGAGAGGTGGTCCTTTGAACATGCTGAAAAGAGGATTCAGAAACTGTGGACAAAAGTAACATACGGACATGAGCATCATTGGATACCCAAGCCGTGTAACAAGGGTTGGGAACCTGAACAACAGAAGCATCGTCCTTTCCTGATGTGGCTGGGTTCTGAATCATGGATGGCGGACACATCACAGATACATCAATGTAACCAAACAGGCCATTAGTAACCAGAAACGGTGTGACCATAGCCTTCCAATGGCCATAGTTAGTAGGGGTTAAGGTAAAACTAAACTTGTGTGAGTTACGGGTGGTTTTCTCAGCAGAGGTGAAGGCAGAAAGAATAGTCGCTGTTGTAGGGGCCATGATCGGTGCTGGTGTTTGCTGTTGTGAAAGGGCGGAGCTTATTATTATTTTTTTAAGGGAAGGGCTGCTGGCGGCAGAAGAGAGCTGGGAAAAACCCTAGCTCTGATACCAAATTAACTTTGATAATAGAATTGTATTATTGTATTATGATTATAGAGTTTACAGGAGAATATATAGAGAACATAATTACATAACTAATCCCTCTATTATATGGAAATAATATCTCTATAATACTGAAATATAAATTGTCTAATAAAATTTGTAACTTGTATTTATGGTTTCAAATCACAGTCTTTACATATGGAAAGAGTATTGTGTTTAAACTTTATATAACATGGCTCGTTCACAGTGGGTGACCTACGTCGATTCAACTAGGGTTCTTCTTATCAACTCAGCGTACTAATATTAGATTTACTTGTGCACGATATTTATAAGATAAAACAAGGATTGTTAATTCAGTGACCAAGAAGTTAACATAGACCATAAAGAGTTAAATAAAGAATCGGCCCACTCCCTTTTGTTTTCTCCTTGTCACCATTTTAATTAGGCCTAAAATTCTTTGCATACTAAACCTAGATGTGCACAAACTGGGTATCTTTAATAACTGGTTTTGGGTATAGAACCAATTCTGGTTTTTTTATTTAAGGTAGAAACCGGTTATTGCTAGAAATGATTCGGTTTTGGGTATGTTTTATGGACCAGAAAACTATTCCCTATGTACCTGGGTCTAGGTAGGCTTTAGTTCTGGTTTTTAAAAAATACCGACTTTTAAAATACCCTATTTTTTGGAATTTTTTAATACCTATTTTCGGGTTTTCTAATACCCTATTTTTGAGGGTTTTGTGTTTAATATGCATTGTACAATGTAAAATAATTAAAAATAAGCCCAACTTGAAAGCATAAGTTTAGTTTAGAGTATACAATTATTGTTTAAATCAAAGTAATAAGATCATAACAAAATAAATATTTCTATAATTTCCAATCCAATGTAATGTGTGATAAAGATTTTGAGATTCTTAATTCTCCAACTTTTTTAAATGATGCATGATGAGGATATAAATTGTCATATGACCGAGAGTTAAACGGGCTTCTTGGGCAATATAGAGTGGCCCGTTAAGAAGAATTTGTCACAGGTCATATATGCTCAATGCCTAAGCTAGCACAATTGCAATAAGCAAGGTGAACTGAAAGAAAGAAAGAAAGAATTAAACATGCTTATATAGAGATCGAGCTTTTAAGGAAGGAGCTCCGGAAGGTGTTTGACCAGTTTTCCGAAGAGGATAGATCGAAATGTACGTATTGTATGAGAAAAAAGCGTCTGTTTGGATTTGAGGTGGACTTGGGGTTTTTGAAAGGTAATTTGGATGGATGGTTATGATATGGTGGAAGCTGTTGCTTTGTTTGTTTCTGTCTTCTATGAAGGGTAAGTAATTTGGAGGTTACCACTTACCGTACTTAAGTGTCCATTTATTGGCTACTATCGACTCAAATATATATTCACTTTTTGATTGAAAAGTGTGGTGCAAATATTGTATTCAACGATTTTCTTGATTCTGACCTAAGGGTAAAATACTAAAATGTAAATCATTTCAAAGTTAGTAATGTTGACCTATCTATGTTAACTTGAACTTTGGTCTTTTGAATACGTTTAGAAAAAAAATTCAGTGGTAACGTTAAAAAACTGTTTTTTTTACTGTACATTCATTTATTATAATAAAACAAAAAAATTAGTACGATAATAAATAAAGTTAAATATAAATACCTAATAGAATTATCCTCTTCAACATTTGAAGCTTAAAATTGAGCCATTACAACTTAATCTGTTACCATATCCAATGTTCTCTTTCGACCGCACAAACTAGAGTATTGTTCAGATATTCATCACCCGTGCGATTGGGTAAATCCGTCTTTAAAAGCTTCATTTTAGAAAAACAACTTTCCACGGTGAACAGTATTAGCTTTTCGGTTTTTTACCATTAGACGAGCAAGGTCACATATTCCATCCAAGTTTGCAAAGGTGAGACTGCAGAGGTGGTCGGTGTCCGACGAAGGGCAGTTGAGCGAAGCGGAAAGCTGGAGGAGGGCGTCTGGACAATTGGAAGTAGGCGTGTGGCTGGGGTTGTGGAGCAGACGTCGAGGAAGGGGTAGGGTTGTTCATGAGCCGAGTCGAGCCAAGCTAGGACAAGCTCGAGCTTGGATCGATTAAACACCAAGCCGGCTCTTTGAAACCAATCGAAGCTGGAGCTTGACTTGGTTTTTAACCGAGCTTGGTTAGGCTCAAATTTAAAAGAGAAAACTTAATACGACCAATCATCAAGTGTTTTTTAATTATTAGTTAAACCATAACGTGATAATTAAATAGTAAATTAGTTAAAGTCAATTGCCTGTGTGGTGTGGCAATGATTCACTTTTTAGTTAAACACTTAAACAACCAAATATATTCATATAGATATACTATTCTTCGATTACGCCGTACATGCATATATGAAACCAATTATATTTAACATTAACTAATATGTTGGGAATGGAAAAAAATAAATCCACTTGTGATTTTATATGAAACCAATTGTATTTATTATGAAATAGTGTTGTGTAAATGAAAAAAGAAAATGCTCCTAGCTGATCTTGAACTCACAACCTCACTATTAGAAAAGTGAACCTCACACCACTTCACCATATAACAATCTTGAGTTTTAGCATGAAACCAACTTTATTTATTATTAAATGATGCTACGGAAAAAATTATATATATATATATATATATATAATATATATATATATATAATATATATATATATAATTGCCACCACCCCTCTCAACTAATGAGAGGGGACTTGAACCCAATCATCTCTTAATTAATACATATAATAATATTATATCACAACAATCTTAGCCCTAGATTGTATCTTACATCATATCCCTTTCTACTATCAAAAACAACAACAAAAAAATCATTTTTTATATTAATTAAGGGTTGTTTGGTTGATTAAGTGTTAAATCATTAAGAAGTCTGAATGGTTATGAGGTCTGAATGGTTAAGTGCTGAATCATTAAGTTGGACCTCTTAATGGTTAATTTTCTTGTCCCACATTGGTAGGAGAGTCTTATTAAGGTTCAGCGTAGTTCAATGCTTAATAGTTCAGTGCTTAATGATTCAGCAACATCCCAAATCTTAATGATTCAGCCTTAACCATTTCATTCAGAAGCTGAAACAAACGCGCTGAATGTTGAATTATCAGCACTGAATGATTCAGAGCCTCATTAAAAAGCTTACCAAACGGTTCCTTAGTCTCTAGTGTATAACTTAAGTATTGCTTTTACATCAACTCAGCAAAAGTTATGTAACTTTGATTTTTTGTAATCGAATGAGCATTATCTAAGTGATGACCACATAATTTATTTATTTTTGTAAGGAGGTGACCACATAATTAAAATCCAATTTTTGATGACTCCGTAGTCTAGGACACGCATATGGGGTTTTTTCATTAAAGGTGACACTTTGTGTCCAGGCTCATGTGTCATTACCTATATTTATTCAACATTTACTTCATAGAAAAACAGCTTGTTACTAGAAAACAAATATTACTATATTTTAACAATAAAACGTCAAACATAGTGAAATATAGGATGAATACTAGTTTTTCAGGAAAAAGCTATTGTTGCGATTTTTCAAAATATAAGGATGAGGTAGATAAATGATTAGGGCTGTAAACGAACAAAATGAACTCGAACAGGGCCTTGTTCGTGTTCGTTTGTTAAGGAAATAATGTGTTCATAGAATGTTCATAACACTTGCCGAACGCGATTTTTTGTTTTTGTTCGTTTGTTAAGGAAATAATGTGTTCACGAACAGTTCATGAACAGTTACCGAACGAGGTTTTTATTCACAATAGTTTGTTAAGGAAAAGAACGTGTTCGTGTTCATTTGTCTTTATATGTTAAATTTAGGTGTCGGACAAAAGTGAACAAAACAAACACAAACGAACATAAACCTACACCAACAGGCATTAATGAACAAAACCGAGTACAAAATAACACATATTACATTTCGAAAATTTAGCCAGTGATCTCCAGACCAGCTGGTTTGTGGTAGGGTAAGTTTTCCCTTAGGGGTTCCCATCCTGAGGGTAGGTCACGGGTTCGATCCATGCACACCACACAAAAAATTCCCGTGACGGTTTGAGCTTAGGCAAGGAGGACACCGGCGTGTGGATAGGGATTTGAACTTGTGACCGCTAGGTTAGGATTGTACAAAGATTTCTACTGAACTAAGCCTTTCAAAAAAAAATTCCAAAAATTTCATCATGAACATTGTCCGCCCAAAATATACTAATCCAATTACCCAAATATACCATAATCGTGATCACATAATATCTCATAAAAACACAAAACTTGAATTCTCGTTTAAACCCACCTAAAATAAGAGTTAATCAAAATAGTTAAAGTAATATTAATATTAATATTAATATGTAATAAACCAATATATATTAAATTATTAAACGCTGGGAAATTTGAAGTACTTATATTTAAAATAAATGTTAAAAATCCAAATGAACTATCAAACACAAACAAACATAAACGAACACGTTATGTCACACCCTCAAATTCCACTTGCGGGGTTTTACCACGAGGCGCGTGACATACCAGGATCCAAGTCAACGATCACAATAAAAGACAACTATATGATATGGAAACAACGTGATAAAAACCAACCACGCAGTTAAAAATTTACATAATCCAAAACGACCATAGCGGAAACAGATCAAAGTTTACAAACCATAATCCAAAAGTAAGTGGTTCGAAAACATAACATAAAGTTTGACCATGCATGACACAATGAGACTTAGTGAGACTCCAGTGCGCCTAGTCTCGCTCCTACCTTAACTACATGAGAAAACATGCAATGTTAGTCAACACATAAAGTGCCGGTGAGTCACAGAGTTTTAAGTTTGCAAAAGTAAGTAACGTTTGTAAAACCAGACCCAACAATCCTTACATACCTCATGCTAGCTAGACATCGTTACATGATACTAAAGTGTCGTGAACCACTGCTGAACGTTAGAATTCCTCAATACCCACCATCGGACATCACCCCGTGTCGTAAGTTAGATAGGACAAATATACACCCGTCCGACCTCCAATCGACCCGAGTGGGGCTTCCCGGGCCCAATAGATCTATTCACACTTTCCCAGCTATGTATCCATATATTAATGGTTCACTAAAAGTTAGGAGGACTTTAATGATGTAATGTCACTTAGTATCCATGTGATATAATGTAATATGTTGGTCTAAAGTTCGTAAGTTCGTACCACATGTTTCTCCCACAAATATGAAAACAATAAAATGCGGGGCTGTGACACTCACCTTAGGTTGTGTCTTTTAAAAATAGAATAACCGACACGAACTGATAGCCCCAACAACCGGCGACCTATCATAAAGTTTGTATAAGTATTTTGACTAATAACCCGTAGGTTAACTAGTCCCCAATTGTCCAGATCATGACTATGTATGTTTGAAAATGTGTTTAAACGTTGACTCGACACACAAGACAGACCTGACATCCCGTTGGTGACCCGTTACACTAGTTGATCAAGTACATATAGTTTACATACAAGAATTACGCATAAAACACTTAGTTTGCATCAAATTTCCATTTCTGCAGTCGAAAGGTCGAATGAAAGTTTGTAAATTTGGTTCGTGCTAATCAGGTGGGTCGAATGGGCTGTTAGGATTTTTGTTCGACCCTTTTGATGGGTCAAATGAGTTTCCAAAATCTGGTCCGACCCTTCGATGGGTCGAATGATATTTTGGTTCGACCCAACTGTTACAGAACACATTAAACGGGCAAAATCTCATCAAAAACAGTCCGAAAACATCACGAAAAGTCATAAATCACAGCAGTTGACTATGCCTACCCTAACCACATGCAATCATACCCTTTTTACATACAAAGCCGCCCGTTTCACATATCAATCGCAAACTTTCCCAAAATAGCAAATTATGGAAACGTCACATCATTTGCATGAAAACTTTACCTAAAATGGAAACTATCAAAATATCACTATGTACAAATTGTTAAGCACAAATTAACGTGTACAAGTGAATCACCAATCATACCATCATCAATATGAACAAGAACAAACCCTAGATCTAGCATAGAATCCCTAAAATGGGTGAAAATCCATCAAACATCAATTAAACATCACAACATCCATAATTCATGATCCAAATCAGTCCTACATCATCTATATAACATCTATTCACCATTACACACCATATAACACATGAATAAATCATTTAACACCATTAACATTGGGGGTTTTGTAGGAAAACTCATTATTAATAAATAGATTTACTTTAGAAAGGTTTTTATCCATGAAAACTTATTTGAATCAGATCTGGACACTTTGGGTTTGATAAAAAAAACATATGAAACTTGGATAAAAAAAGGGTTTAGATGATGAACACACCTTGAATCCTCACTTGTTTTGGTTATAGAACGTGTTTTAGCTTTAGGATTTGAAAAACAAGGGCAAAAACTCCTTTCTACAGGTTTGGGGTTGAGAGAGAGCACTTGGAGGCGAGTTAGGGTTGTGAAATGATGAAAATGTGGCAAAGGGTTGTATTTATACCCAGTATTGGTTCGACCTATCTTAAGGTTGAATCAAGTTCCAAAAGTTTGGTTCGACCTCCCTTAAGGTCGAACCAAACCCAAACACTCATGATTGATCCTTTGATTCACAAATTTGCCATTTTAACACATGTTAACACATTCTAACACATGAATATGCATTTCTAACATACGTTAATCATATCTAATCATATAAACACGTATACGCAAGTCATACATCATTTATAGAACATTCAATACTTGATACTTAATCCAACTATGTAATTTCACCAACAACGAGACTCAAGACTCGTGTTTGCGTATGGTTCTCCTAATGATTCCCCAAATCATTGAACCCTGGACAATACATAAGTCTAAATCAACTCCGATGATTCCCCGAATCATCGAACCGACTCAACTGATCCAGTCAAGTACGTTAAGTAAATGTTTTCGCTAAGGTAGACTTATATGTTTGTAAAAGTGTTAACCTGAGTTTGTCGGGTGTCACACGTTACCGAACATTCACGAACATAAATGAACGAACGAGACCTCTGTTCATGTTTATTTAAACGAACGAACACAAACGAACTTCCTGCCGAATATTTCACGAACTGTTCGCTAAACGTTTGGCTTATTTACAGCCTTTTAAATGATTGATAAGATGTACTGAATTTTTAGTATATTTGTTAAAAAAATTAAGATAGATGAGTGTTTGATGTATGGTGACATTTGTTTCCATATATCATCAACGTCACAAGATGCCTTTTTGAAATTAAATCAATAATCAAATCTTTATTTCTCATTAATTTAGAAAAAAAAAATGAAATAATATGTGCTTGCTATATTTTATGTCGCATTTAGTATTTATTTATATTTTTGTTGTTGTTGTCAGTTTGCGTGACACTTTTGTCGTGTTTATCAAAAATGAAATTGTCTCAATCAAGCGTCTTTTGAAAACTCTAATTGCCTTATAAGTTAATTAGATCTAATAAATAAACTGCCTAAGAAGTAAGAACTCTTGATCTTATGTAGTAGTTATAAGTTATGGGTCGGTTTCATTAAGTTTTTCTATGACGTCAACATAAATTGTAGTGTAGCTAAAAGGATGAGAAATTTCAAAGAGCCAAATCTTAATTAGAGTGATGTTACACATTTGGAGACTTTTCTATAAAGAAATCACCTTAATTATAGTAGGAAACCACCGGGAGTGGGCATGGAATAGACCTTAGTAGGTGTCTAACAGTACGTCATTTTCTAATTGAAATGTCATGACCTACAGTCTTAATGCATTCAACCATTTCAAAAAATCTAAGGTTGATCACATGATCATTAACTTTATTTTTTTTTGCCAGTGACTACTTTGCATTAATATATATATATATAAGAATCATATTGGAGCCATTATTTGACATGTTACCGTCAAAGATCGGTCCCTAACATTTGAAGTGCTTAGTTGGTGTGCTTGAAAAGTGTGTTTTATGTCATAATTTATATTTGTAACGTTTTAATATTGTTTTCAAACACATTTTTAACTGGGTGACTGTTATCCGTATATATACTTTCATATGCATTACAAGTCACAGGCGTTATGCGAAGAGTGACCGTGAGTAACTGCACCATCATCCATTTTTCCCATGCATAATCTTGAACTAGCCAAAGTCTAATTAAGTACCATAATGTGGAATATATATTTCGTGATAACTTATATTGGCTTCATCACGTGCTACTGAATCCTCATTAAGAAAGTATTTGTATCGATAGTATATCATAATATGAATCGATTTAAAACAAAAGATATTATAAATCTATCTCTCAATAAGCTTGGAATCCTAATGGACGCATCGTCATCAAGAAAACCGTTAGTCACTATCACGAAACCAATGGTTAATACCAGATCTGTTAGTTGTATTTAGTAACATGTTAAGACCAATATATTTCTAGTTGATTAGCTAGCATGAAAGTGATGATAGGTGTGCCCATTATTACATGGTCGTATTGAAATTACTAGTGGGTTGGCCTGAGTCTGGTGTCGTTGATGCTTTTTTAGAGAGCACAATCTAACTCGATATGCGTTAAACATTAATTACATTTTGGTGTTATTATAATTATAATTATTAATAGTACATTCTAGATCCTATCTTCAAGAACCCCACCCGCGCTATGCAGCAAAGATGATATCTTTTAATTTTCATGAACCTCACTACAAACGCAAACCACTACATGGTCAGTGATCTGTTTAACCCTATCATGGGAATAAAATTCTAGTAATGTAATTTTATTATAAACAAATTTCTAGTTATTAGATAGCTAGCATGAAAATGATGATAGGTGCGCGAATTATTAGATGGTCGTATTGAAATTATAAAGACTCAAATATTCAACAAAATTAAAGTGATTGTCTCTATGTATTTGAAAGAAATAATTGATTGGTGCATTAGTCATAATGAATTAGAAATTTGTCACATCTCATTATCAAATAATTGATACCTCTATTGTCTCTAACACATGTAATGATATATATAGAGAGAGAATTACTATTTGCGTCCCTGTGTTATAGTGGTTTTAACTACTTGAATCCAAAGTTGAAAACTTTAACTACTTGCGTCCCTAAACTAAAATTAACTAACACCTTGAGTCCAACTTTCTAACTCTGTTAACTATTTGCGTCCCTGTGTTATAGTGGTTTTAGTTAACAGAGTTAGAAATTTGGACTCAAAGTGTTAGTTAATTTCATGTTAGGGACGCAAATAGTTAAAGTTTTCAACTTTGGATTCAAGTAGTTAAAACCACTATAATACAGGGACGCAAATAGTAATTCTCTTATATATTTATATATATATATATATATTGTAGAGGATACTGTAGTAAAATTGTTTTTTGTGAGAAATGTGAGAAAGATTAAGAATAAACATGTAGCTATCATGTTTTGGATTTAGGAATGATGTTTTGGTTTAAAAAACACAAAACACAACAATTGAAGTCCAATACATTGCATTATGTTTTAATTTGTTTTGTTTGGTGTTTTTTAAGCCAAAACATCATTCCTAAATCCAAAAAAATGATGCATAAGTAATAATTTAAAACACAATCAAATGTATTCTAAAGATTAAATTTTAAAACACACTATTATACTTCTTCACATAGTGTTTTAGATTTAATGCTTACAATACATTTGATTGTGTTTTAGTTGTTAGTTTTATTGTTTTTTATATAACATAATACCAAAATAATATAAAACATTTCATCTTAAATTTAAAACAAAATGCCTACACAGACTTCTTAGGCCTAATGGATTTTTTTCACAACTCTTTACCTATATATATAAGCTAAGTATAGGAAGAAAATCCATTTTTTTAGAAACCCCAAGAAAATCCTACTTCCCATGCTTTTTAGGGTCTGAAAATTTTAGGGCATGTAATATATAAGTTTTTAAGGGTTTTGAGCCAAAAAATTCAAAAAAGCGCCGAGCGGTTTTTCAAAAAATAAATAAGTTATGCAGTGTTACATATGTTACACCTGTAACTTATGTAACACTGCATAACTATTTATTTAAAAAAACGATTGGCGTTTTTTTGATTTTTTTTCACAACTACTATAAAATTGATTAAAATTCATACTTGACAGAATTTAGTTTTAATAACGGCAAATTATACTTTATAAAAAAGAAGAACAGGCACTGCAAAATCAAGAAGTGAAGAGACAATTAAAGGCTTGAAATCTGAAAAGGATGAAAACAACAATTGGGAATCATGACTGACGTAATACTAACCTTAAAGAGATGAATCAAGAAGTGAAGATAAGTACCAAGAACGATAGGTTTAAAAAAAAATGAAGGTAAGATGATTCGTTTGCCCTAATCTGATTTTATTAGATCATAGGTGGCGATGGTGGGAAAGGACTAAAGAGGGTTTATCACGAAGAGATTCTGTTATAGAAAAGGTTGAGAGTGTTAGGGGAAAAGAAAATGGCAGGATATGTTGGCATGTTTTAGAGTTAACAGTTGGCATCAGGGAAAGAGCTAACACTAATTGCCTACTCTAGATTCACACACGTGTCCAAACCACAACGGGAGGGAAAAAATGTAATGAGCTGGAATCGAACCAGACAACTTTCATTTAACAAATAGCAACCAAACCACTACACCACTGGTCTATTACGTTCCATAACCCACATAAAGCATTGATAAACCGATGCAAAAACAGGAAATAGTTCAGCAACATCTCATCAAATCTTAATGATTCAGCCTTAATCATTCCATTCAGAAACTGAAACAGACACGCTGAATGTTGAATCATTCAACGCCGAATGGTTCAGAGCCTCATTAAGAAGTGAAATGAGGTGGCGTTGATATAACACTTAGGAAAGTTGGAGGAGATTGTCTCCACACCATATAGCCTTTTTTTCAACGGCCAACAAACTGACGTGCCAGCTACCCGGGCACCCAACAATCGTGAAAGCACCCATACGCTTCTAGGTGAAGACACGTCTTAGGTGCCCGCCCTAGAATGCGTCGGGTAGCTAACACACACTAAGTCACCTATTCCGGAGAAAACCCGACCCTTCACCCGCCCGAGAGCACGACGGTAAAGAGCCGGTAAAACCGGTTGCATCAGAAATCGAACTCCTGACCAAGTGGCCAGAAGTCTTACCTCATATCCCCCAACCACTAGGCTATAAGCTTGTGGTTCCACACCATATAGCCTTACTCTTAAAAGTGCCTCCATCCTTCGATAGGTGAAAAGTACATAATTATTACCTTACCCTTATCACACATACATCAATGAAATTTAACATGAAATCCTTCAAAATTCCACTTGTGTGGTCAAAATCATATGAAATAATTTGGTAACAATCAAAGTAGCCTTTTGTACTTTATGATAAAAGCTTATAGGCTTATTTTGTGAAACAACAACAACAACATGCTTTATAATTTATAAACAAACTCACATGTTTTTACATGACACATTGTTTCTTCTTTTCTACTTACATTTTATTTGGACTTGAAATAAACAAACATAATATTATTTTGTCAAGATAATAAGATAAAGAAAAGGAAATTTCTTTGAAAATCCCTAAGAATGATTGTTGTTTGTTTTGTGACAGATAATATTATAGTTACACAAACCGGTGACTAACCATTGACTATACAAAGTGAAGGTGGAGTTGAATTCCAGTTAAGCAACTCTTCAATCATTTGCATTACTGCTTTATTTTCTTCATCTATTTCTTGATCACCTGAACCACCGTCCACCACCGTGGTAACTGTCTCCTCCACCGCTCCCTCTTTCCTCTTGCCACCAAGCTCCACCTTCATCACCCAACCCGACCCGGACCCTTTTCCGGGTCGTTTCTGCCACACTCCAAAGTGAGAGTTATCACTGTCAAGACGTAAACATGTAAGTGAAGGTGATGGATCTTTGCAGCATTTACGCAGTTTGGCGGCTAAAGCGGCCGCTGGAATCTCGGTCTGTGGTGGTTGAGAGTGGTTGTCATTGCCGGAAATGTTCTTGTTGGTTGCCGGAAAATTTGTTTTTGCACTTTGGCCGTTCATTAAGATGGCTGCTTGGTCATATGCTCTTGCTGCTGCCTCTGCTGTTTCAAATGTTCCAAGCCAAATCCTTCTCTTTCTGTTATGAAACTTGTATTAAAATTTACTAGTGATCACATTGTTCTTTTTAACAAATGGTGCACATTTCTTCTTGATTAATGTTGAACATTTGAAAATCTTTATGATACTCATGACGTTGATATTAACATAATAATTAGTTGATGGAATGGAACTAACACAGAATTCTATGTATAAAAAAAATAGTATGATAATAAGAATAAGTTGTTTGATATTAATTAAGAAACAAGGAAATGCATGGGAAGTGGATGAACAACTTACAAGAGAGGGTGTCTGATCTCAGATACCCAGGAACCCCATTGCCTTTGCCTGACACCTCTGAACTTCTTTGATTGTACCATGATTAATATGCAGTGTAGTTGCTTCATTGTCACAAGCTAGGAATTTATAGAACAAGATATATCACGTACATAATTAAAGAGGCTACAGTACGTACTAGCATAACAGAGAGATCATTAAATGTCGACTACTGTATATAGGTATATATACATATTTAGCAAATTTCATCTAAGAAACAATGAGAGGACGACACCTGTAAATGAGTAAGTTCAATATTTCATGGGTATTTTATTCCATTTAATAAGATCGTGTAAAATGGATAACCACATCTTGTTAACATGGGCAAAACTTATTGAGGGTTTGGGATGCCTCGTCTCTCACCGATTTTTTGGTTCTTTAATGTAAATTTCCTCGGTTTTTATCTAAAAGTTTTGTAGTTTTTGAGTTTGCCCTCATCAATTTGAAAAAAAGATAGGTCTCGTGACTCTTGACTCCCCTGTCCTAAAGTTCGAACTTCGTCACTGTTTGTTAATGCATGATCAAAACTCAGTTCAAACATAAGAACACATTTGCATCGTATAAACTGGCAAGGCACATATTTGTACCGTATAAAATGATGACACCGCACGTGTAAATGGTATAACCGCACCATCGTATCATAAAGTGCATTGCATAAATGTAACATTAAAAAATATAGCAATTGCGCTCATATAAATGAGAATATAACTATTCTGGTGGCCCAATGGTAGAAGCAAAGCTTCTAGGAACACCTAAGGGGGAGGTCATGGGTTCAAGTCCCATAAGGAGTGAAATTTGCCGTTCAAAAAAAAACTATTCTGGTTTCTGTCATAATTTAAATAATAGTAATAATAAGGCATGCTAAAGTTATTTGAGTTTACAAAAACAACAAACTAGTGAAATTAGTATTGATCAATTAAAAGTGTGAACAAATGAGAATTCCTTCTTTTACCTTCCAGGTACTATTAATTAAATTCAGTTAGTTACGAAATTCTCATTAAACTAACCTTAATCTTTAAATTAGGTTGATCAAAGATTTGTATTGCTAAAATATATAATGTATAACAATGTGCACATGTAGGTAAATGTTGCGTGTATAGAAGTAACAAAAGGCACACGTAAACTTAAAACGGATTAATTATGGACACGAATGGATGTAAACAACACTAATACAATACAATATGATAGTTGGGTAGGGGTCGGATGAACACATGGCATATAAAGATGGGATATTTCAAGGTTGATAGATACATTTACTCCTATTATTATAATAGGCTACGATCTTGTGTATTACACGAGTTAAATAAATGTAATTTATATCTTATTCATAAAAAATAGTTATGTATTTAAAGACCCGTGTATTGCACATGTTAAATAAATAATAATGTAATCTCATAACATGTACATTCGTAAACATATGTTTCGGAAAAAAAATAGACTTTGATTTGACATTTGTATATTCTGTTAAGTTAACAAACATTATTTTGAAATTAGTGATATTTAAAAACATAAATAAAAGCTTTTAAGTAGAAAAAAAAAAGTTCATTTGGAAATTCATTATTAACTAGGTTTTTATCCAGCCGCGCGTTGCGGCGGCGTCAATCTGATTTAGAAAATAATTAAGTAATGACATAGCGTTGCGACATTTCAAATTCCAAATCAAACCCAAATCAATTTTCATTGTGTTCGTGATATACAGTTTCATTGTAATTGATCCGTGTTATATCAGTGTTTGAGGTCAGTGCTACCTGCGCGTTGCGGCGGGATAACAAATTAAACGTTGTTCTAAACAAATTTTGGAGATATGGAAAAGTTGGTTGTATAATGGGCTTATATAAAAGTAATACAATTAGATCAGATGCAATTTGTAGCTCCAAGTGGGTCTAACATTCTGTACGTCAAATGCATACCAAAGAAAGAAAGTTAAAACACACTTTACATACAGTTTACCAAAACAATAGAATTCTTGAGTTGAACATAACATGAGGCTCATAACCGAACATGTATCACCCCTTATCTGGTGGCATGGAAAACCATGAAAGAATAACTTTACATACAGTAATTGTTACGCTATACCTTATTTCTCTTGTTGTCGAAATAAGTTAGTCATGTATTCACCATCCGTATCTAAACATTCAAACACATAGTAAAGAGGCGTTTATACTTTTTGTCAGTCGTATATCTAATCAAGTCATTTTTACAATCAGTATTAGAAACACAAAAGAATAAACAGAATCATCAAATGAAATTCACCAAAACCAACAAAACATAAGGTCAAAATATAAACCAAGTCAGAATCATCTATAATGAAAGCAATAAAATCTCTAAATAGAATGCCCAAATCGGAGTCAACTATAGCTAAAATGTGACATGCAGTAGAACAAAAGATAATGTCATAATGTAAACCCCAATTGAGAAACAGGAAAATAGGCTTAGGAAGTAGTAACTTACTGAGACTTTGCTATTCTTGGTTGTTGTCGCAGGCGTTATTTCTCTACGTGGCGCAGGCCCTTGTAAAATTAAGGCACTTGTAAAATGAAGGCGCTTGCAAAATGAAGGCGCTTCTCAGCCTGCTCCCAATTACACAAACAGAACCGTATTCAATTAAAGAACATATAATATTACTCATAATGGCATGACACATCATGCAACTAACGAAGTCCCTCGTTTACAAATTAATTTGTATGTAAAAAAAGTTATATACGTAAACGAAACCGGGGGGAAAAGTAATTGTAAATGAGGCTCAGATATGTAAATGGAACCAAAGCGGATAAATCCACCATGGCTGCAACCATCCGGATTGATTGCTAAGCCTAGATGCGGATAATCTGAAACCTGGTTCCGATTCACACGGACATATTATCATTCAACCTGATCATCATCACAGCCTCTTTTAAGCCAATAACATTTACCTGCATGTAGGTCAGCTGATCATATCCCATAGCCTTTGTTCTAACATCAGCGTTTGACCCATCCTGTAAATATATAATATTAATATTCAAATACTATCCTGAACTAAACTTTCAACGTTGACTGCGTCCCTGTGTTAGCTATACCTGTGACACAAAAATCGAAAACTTCACCGCAACAGAACTATGATATCTGGAACCATGAAGAACAACAATATAATTGACCCATAGAAGTTTAACTAACTCATGGTAAACATAACAATGAAATGATATTTACATAGAACATACTTTAAAATAGAATTAATGGTCCTTTCAAGATAATCAACACGGTTGCAAGCCATAATCACAACAGCCGCCACTGGCACCTAGAATAATGAAGCATATTCATGTATTATTTAAGTGTGTGAGCTCTGCAAATGAAATATAATAAAACTTCTAACCTGTGCATCCTGTATTAAATTTCTAACACCTTTCTCTATTGATAAAAGAAAGAAGCATTATGTTATTCATAGAAGAGAAGTTCATACGAAAAAAAAAAAGAAAAAAAAGATGAATATGCGCTTACTTTCAAGATCTTGAACAACTGCCCCCAGTCGCCCACACTCCTGTTCTTGACGTTTTACTTTCTCTGAAACATTATTAATAAAGGCAGAATTCTATATCAATACAAATTACCACTATGCAATATGCATTGTGTTGCATCAAATCCAATACCTTCCAAACCCACAATATTTTCCGGATGCGTGCCGATTTGATCGATTAGTAACCGCATTTGACTCCTGCATTGATTTTCGGCTTCCACCTGTTATGAACATGATCCATACTACTATACTGAAATCAAAATAGAATACAACAAAGGCTCAGGCGTACGGTGATATGTCGAGCGGTTGCGCAATAGTTGCGCCATCACAGCCGACATTACATCACGTACGCAAACACCATAGCCCAATATCACTAATTGCATCGCAGCTGTAAACATTGTTTCGGTTTGCGCTTTAAGCAACGAAGGGTCAGCCACCAGATCATCGATAAGCAAAGCGCAAACCAAAGAAGTATTTTAACGCGAACAGAACAGCTATTCCAAAGCCATAAAGCTAAAGCATAGACAACAAAAAAAAAACTTGTCATGGTCAAATGATGCGCTTATCTTTGTAACATACCGCCGTTTGCATTCAGAAACCACCAAGACAGGTTTAATGTGTAAAAACAAAGGCTCAGACGTACGGTGGTATGTCGAACGGTTGCGCAATACTTGCGCCATCACAGTCGACATTACACCACGTACACAAACATCATAGCCCAATATAACTAATTGCATGTTTCGGTTTGCGCTTTCAACAACGAAGGGTCAGCCACCAGATTACCGATAAACGAAGGGTCAGCCACCAGATTACCGATAAAGCAAAGTGCAACAATCAACAAAAAAAACCAACCCACATATAACCATTCCCATATTCATGTCTGAATATGAAAACCTCAAGTTCCCCAAAATCAAAGGAAGAAAGCCGATGGCAGTGGTTTCATCACAGCCACCAACACCACAATCCATCCATATCAAATTGGACCCATGAATGACAACTCACCATTACCACCATCCACTTTCGGTCACCGCCGGTGACATACGGTGGAGGCGGCAAGTGGTTCTATATCATCACCACCACCGGATCTAAAACCGATGACGTTTGATTAAAGTTAGGGTTCGACCAAATAAGCAAATATAAGTAAAAAAGGAGCAAAGCAGAGAAGATACCGTACAAGATGGCTGTGAAGCCACCAGGATCAGTCACGTTTGATTAAACGAAAAGACCCAAATCAGTTAGGGTTCAACCAAATAAGCAAATATAAGTAAAAAAGGATCAAAGCAGAGAAGATACAGTACAACTGCCGCCGCCATGGACGGCTGTGAAGGCACCAGATCGGTCACGTTTGATTCAACGAAAAGACCCAAATCAGTTAGGGTTCTGGAAAGACCCAAATCAGTTAGGGTTCAACCAAATAAGCAGATATAAGCAAAAATACCGTACAACCGCCGCCGCTATGGACGCTTGTGAAGCCACCGGATTGTGGTTCAACCAAATTACACGCTATTGAGGTCTCTCTCTCTTCAGATGAGAAAGAAGAGTAAAGGTAAAGGTAAAGAGAGTGGGGAAAGGTGATGAAGAAGAGAGAAAGGAAAGAAGAACACGTGTATATGAAACCACCCAAAAGATGCTGAGCTGTTAGTGCAAAACTACTGTTCAATTCCAGCACTGTTCAATTTGTGAGTGGAGATATGTTGTTGTATTAATATAGTTAAATTATACTATATTAATAAGCAATTGTATTTGAATAGTGATTTTATTATTATTTTATTCTTTTTATTATGTTAAATATTTATATTTTAAAATACTTTCAACATCTTTATTAGTGGTGTGGTGGTTGTGTTTGTTGGTTTATATGGTAAATACCCTAGTTCCATTCTTGCAACCATCTTTTTTTTGCCTTTTTTTTCTTGCATTTTTTACAATTGGGTGTAGAGATATAGAAAATTCAATATATTTATTTATGTATTAAAAGACAATTAAGAGAGATTGGTAATACAATTAAGTTTGTATAGTAAATTGACTAAATTATTTATTTTTCTATGTTTTACTCGGGTTAACTTTTATGCCTACAAACTTAAAAATGATGCAATTTATTAGGGGTGCTTACCATAGAAATTTCACGAGCATACGCAATAATTTAGGTGGAAAGTTTATGTATGATAAACTAATATCACGAACACAATTACAATTGATTTAGGTTTGATTTGGAATTTGAAATGTCGCAACGCTATGTCATTACTTAATTATTTTCTAAATCATATTGACGTCGCCGCAACGCACAGCTGGATAAAAACGTAGTTTTATATAATTTATTTGGTTAATAAATATTAATAATTAAATAATAAGTATCGATAATTAAATAGGAGAAAGACAAAAAAAAAAAAACAAAACAAAAAATATGTTGGTCTCATCCGTTGACACTATCTCTAAGTTTTCTTTTATTATATATAGGGTTGTTCACGAGTCGAGTCAAACCGAGCAGACCTTTACTTGTGCTTGGCTCATTTACAAACCGAAGCAAGCCGGTCGGCTCGTTTACAACCAAGCCGAAAACCGAGCGAGTATTTTTCGAGCGCACATTTTTTCGAGCGAACGACGAGTTTTTCTGAAAATCATAAATTTGGGATGCTTCCTTTAATGTTTTCGTTACCTAGTGATGACTGAGGTTCGACCGTCTGAGAATGAAACTAAGTCTAAGGTCTGGTTATCCAAGAAAGAGGCTCAGGTTGAGGCCGGTGAGGTGATAAGCATACTACAAAGAACAATTTTCGCATTGTTGCATAGATTTATAGCGGGAGACAATTGATGGCATGAGAATATAAAGTCAAGCATGTCATTTCATGACTTAGAGTTTTATAATTAAACTTAGTGTTAACTTATAATTGAATTGACTAAGCTAGTAACTATAAATATAACTGTACATATGTACATATGTATAAAACTATAAATATAATTGTAATTAATGCGCGTGTGTGTATATATATATATATATATTGTAATACATTAATAAAAATTATATCAAGCTGAACTGAGCCAAACGGATCTTTGCTTATAATTGGCTCATTTACAAATCCAACCGAGTCAATCGGCTCATTTACAACGAGCGAAAAATTGAGTGAGCATTTTCCGAGTAAATTTCAAACAATCGGCGAGTGAGTGCCAAGCGATTTGAATAAACCTAAATATAGATATTATATTTACTGTTGGTATTATTGTTGTAACTAATGAGGGTTAACCAAAGTCAAAGGTTATTAATTTGTAATAAGTAATAAGTGGCAGTGTGTATTTGTCTTTTTACGGCTACTAGTTGTTTAGAAAGTTAGAGAATGCGGATCATTCTCGTAAATTGCGTGTGGGCGAGAGCGTTATGATGGCATGTTAGAGATTGGCTGAAGCTGACCAGGGAGGAGCCGTTCACTTCAATTCAGCAGCTCATACAAGTCTGCAGGATGATTGACAGACCAGCAAAACAGAAGAGAGTTATTTATGTGGTGGCCCTTCTCGTTATGTGGAAGCTTTGGTTAGGAAGGAACGATAAAGTGTTTAACAATGTCAACTTGGCGGTACCAAAAATGCTGGAAGACATAAAGATCGAGTCATATTGGTGGATGATAAAGCGTGGAAACATGCCAAATTTGGAAAAGGCGAAATGGTGGGACTTTGCGGTCTTTGATAATGGTTAAAAATATGGGTTCTAAACGTCTATTAGAGTTAATGTATTGTTTTGTGGAAGTAATGATATAGGTGTAAATTTCTTTAGCCCAGGTAGTCCCCTCGCTAAATGGCTCCGGGCGGTTTTGTGGTGATTATATTGGTATGAATAAAATGACCCGTTTGAATGTTCAAAACAAAAGTTGTTTAGAAAGTTTGTTAGTAGCGGTTAATGACCGTTGGGTGTAGTATAAAGGTTTAGGGATTAGGTCACACTACTTTCATTCATTGTGGTGCTTCCGGTTTCCACCACGAGTATCTTACGGTAACTCCACTACCAGCATAGTAACAGGCCACCGGTGATGCTAACAATGGATCCGTGAAGACGAACCGTGTGTTTGACCACGATTTTTAAACCGTGTGACTTAATTATTTTCATTTATTTACAATTTTTTTTCAATTATTTTTTATTTATTTTAATTGTCCAAACACATAAAACATAACTAAATAAAACACACAAAATATAAATATATTAATATAAACACAAATAAATAAAAAATATTAATATATTAACATAATTTTTAATATCATTTATTTACAATTGTTTTCAATTAATTTTTATTTATTTTAATTGTCCAAACACATAAAACATAATTAAATAAAACACACAAAATATAAATATATTAATATAAACATAAATAAATACAAAATATTAAAACATAATTGAAAAAAACTAAACATTACGCAACAATTGCCATGCCTCGACATGGTCGAAACTGTTGCGGTATCGAGTCGCATAGTCGACATGCGTGAACTCGATCGCCAATTCCTTCTCAATACCTGAGTGCTCCCTCAAGGTGTTTGCGTATAGGGTACTCCAACGATCACATTTGTTGTTGAGATCGCGTTGGAGACTTTTGATCGTGCGATCGTTATCACCAACTTGGCGGTTTAAGTCGCCAATACGCGGTCCCAAAAGGAGTCCTCCACCGAGTGGCGGCGACGGGGTGGTTGTTGTTGTAGGGTATGGTTGTTCCTTGCGTATTGGTAGCATACTACCAAGGCGATTTCTTCCTCTTCGTTCCAATGTGTCATTCCTTTTAGTGTTTAGAGTGGTAACCGTGGGCAAATGTGAAATTTTTAAATACCCACAGTGGGTATTTATAGCCCACTTTTTTGACCGTTTAAAAAAAAATTATCGTTGCAAATTAAATTATATCCTACCATTTTTATTTTCTGTCGATGTGCCCGTCACCGTCTGCATATGATTTGAATTTTGAATCCAAATTAAATTTGAAAAAATTAAAGTGCATATATATTTAAAAATTTCAGTGAAGTGTTGCCTTTAAAATTGTGTTTCAGTGAAGTGATGTGACAATGTAGAAGTGATAAAATTAGTGAAGTTGAAAAATAACAAGGTACTGCCCCTCCCCTTTGATGTTTTCTTACAATTCAATAAAGTGAAGCCTTAGTGGTGTGTTCTTGATCTTCTTTATCATTAATATGTTCTTAATTCCTTGTGTAATCAATTGATCTTCCCCAGCAACTGTAACATTTACTTTAATTTTATATATCTTCTCTTCATTGCCCATAAGTAAAAATTAAACAAATGTAAAACAAACATGAGATGGACAATTCGGTGGTTTCTATCTCGTACAATTTGCCCTCAGAGTTAGTTTGTTGTTCATGGTTGTGCATTGTACAATATTAATTATAATAAAGACTAAGGGGTTGTTTAGTTGATTAAGTGCTGAATCATTAAGATGGTTAGAATGGTTAAGAGCTGAATCATTCAGCATCCCTTATTAGCTTAATGGTTCAGCAGTTAATCATTCCATTCAGATGCTGAAACAAACAGTCTAAATGCTGAATGATTCAGACCTGAATGGTTAAGAGGCTGATTAAGAGGCTACCAAACAACCCCTAAGAGAGATTTGATGCTTTATTTAATATTTTAATAAGATTTTAGAAGATTTTGTCAATAAATACAATTCACCGATAAGACACCTAAGGGACATACTGGTAGTAAGGTGCTCTCTTGATCTATCCAAGAAGTGGATGGTGTAAGTCTTGCAAGTTGGAGGTATAGGTGGTTAATATGAATAGTTTGAGATTAATTTTCTAATATAAAATCTATATGTTTTTAAATAGCCAACCAAACTGCAACTTTCTTATGATAACCTTATGTTAGAGCGGCACATGTACACAAAATAATTTCAAAATAACTGTAACAAGGTCCTACAGTTGTCTCTTCTATGGTAGCTAGGTCTCTTCCAACCTCTTAATCTATAAAAAAATATATATATATATATATATAAATTAATAATTGAAAGCTAAATAGGGAAATGTACGTGTTTGTGAAAGGCTGTATTGCAATAAAAGTCTACCTACATAAAGTGTAACATCTAAGTATTTATTTGGCCTTCATAACCACCATGAGTAAATGAGCTAGACCCTTCCGGAGCTCATCAAGACTTGTGTCCCCCTTTTCTTCATTTATATTGTAATAAAAAAAAATATGGCCAGGTTCTTAAAAGACATTGAACATTGGTGCCAATTTTCCTAATTACACACATGTGTGTATGTACGTATAGTTATATATAAGTATAGAACTAAATGTATAAAACTAGGCGAAAATACTTATGCAATACACGTGGTATCAGTGGCAGATCTAGGCCACAAAATCAGTAGTAACGTTTTTCATTTTTTTTTATTTTAATAGCAACGTTTTCCAAATTTCGTAAAAAAAAAACAAATTTTCCACTTATTTTCCACTACACGCGCGAAGTTGAGCCGTAACGTCCGCAACCCCTTCTTATTCCCTATGTCCGCCCCTGCGTGGTATAGATCGAAAGAAGGTGAAGTGGTTGGCTTTACAAAGAAACTAATGTCCAAAAACTCGAATGACATAATGGACTCCACTTATCCGTCTTTGTACTAAGGGTGAATGTATCTGTATCAATATTTTAATTATTAAGAAAGTGATTTTATTTCTCATATATTTTTATATTTTTATAACTTTTAATGCATAATGCTTTATAAAAAAGACCCAATATGGTGTTACTATGTATTTATATATATAGGGGAAAGTTAATTTGAGAACACCTATATTTCGTGCGAACCGTGAGAACGACATCTAAAACCATTCAAATTCAAAATTTCTTTTTACACTCGTCTTTATCACTAAAATACAATCTCAAAAACACAATTTACGCGTAAAAATTCAAACGTATACGAAAATAATTTGTTTTTACACATGTGTAAATTTACTGTTTATACATGTGTAAACTGTTTCATTTACACATGTGTAAAAAGATAATTTGAAAGTGTTTTTGCAAGAAAAGATGAATTATTTGGAAAGAAAATTCATTTATTAATGTTGTATTTTGATTATAATGAGGTTTGTATTAAAAAAATTGATTTTGATTGATTTTTTTACTTGTTCTCACGGTTCTCACAATATTTAGCATATATATATATATATATATATATATATATATATAATATATATATGTGAAATAGAGTTGATTGATATATAAATTTGTCATATCAAATTTAAAGTTTTATATTCGATACCCTAATCGAATAATCGATTGTTAGATTTAACATAAACACAACTATTAATCAAATTAGGGTTTACTAGTTTCATTGAATAACACACAATAAACATAGATTACAAATGTTACACAAAAGAAAATATAACAAGAACAAGAATTCAAAATCAAGCGCTTCAATTAGTTAATAGTTAAAATAATATCAATACAAGTTATGGATTGCGATAGAATAAAAGAGCTGATTTAACAAAGTTAAGACTCTAGCTCTGAACATGGTGAACTAATTTTGCTCTCAAAATCACAAACTAGTTTCACATGGTAAGTTACTAATAATATTTCAACAACAATGGCGAGTGCTATAAACTTACGTCCCAACTTTATATATTTATAGCTTCACAAGAGTATGAGATTGCCTTTTGACTGTTACATGTAAGTTCTTCTAAACAATGCACTACATGAGTTGTAAGTTACTTTAATATGAACTCTTCTTCATGAGTGGAAAACTACGTAGTGACAACTTATATCCACTTCTGGTTGGTCATTCATAGATGATAAATTATTACCCATGACAATGTCACAAGTGGTAATTTACACTATCAATTCCAACTCACATTAGCTTTATCACCGTTCTTCTTTACTGACCACTATTGTCAATGAACTTTTCATTCATCGGTATTAACTTGTTATCAGTGCCAAGTTACTTTATCAACACCAAGTCTTCATCAGCAGTAACTTTTCATCACTAGCAAATCACAACCATTTATAAGAATCGGGCAAATGTTCTAAAATTAAAGGGTTGTTTGGTAGCCTCTAAATGATCATTACGATGCAATATCTGAATGGTTCATAGTTTTTTAATAGTTAAGATGTAATCTTAAGTATGAATGATTAAGATGTAACATCTTAATGGTTGCCTCTTAACCATTCAGACTTAAGGTTACCTCTTAATCATTCAGACTTCAGAGGTTATGGACCATTAAGAGGTAGCCTCTGAATGATCATTAAAAGGTTACCAAACAGCCCCTAAGTTTAATCCCTTGTAATACTAGCCCAGTTTAATATCAACTTATAAAGGCACCTCTAATTCCAAGACTTATGAGTTACGAGTACAAGGGCGGACCCACTGCATAGGCAAGGTGGGCGGGCGCCCCCTTGAATTTTTGTTTTTAGTGTTATACCTACGTGCAAATTTCGAACGCACCCCATGAAATTTCGACCTCGCTCCCCTTGAAATTGCCAATTAAGAAGAATACTTAAAGCAATTTTAACAAAAATTAAAGAAAAAACGGTGAGAATGGTGTTAGCCGGAAAAGGTTTCGGCCAGAGTAGTGTTGGTGAAATATTTTGGAGAAGATGATCTTTTAGAGAGGAGGGTTGTTTTTGTAATTACACAAGCTGACAAGTTTCTTTTTTAGCAGACACAAGCTGACAAATGATAAGTGCACCTCACTTTTTCAAATACTCAAATTTTAGGCTTTTTGGAAAGTATGTAGTAGTTATCTTTTGCTATTTATTTTAAGGTAATTATCTCCTTAAAACAAAAAATAACAATTAGCACGGAGTTGTTGGAGTATTGATACAAAGTAAAAGAAGAAACAAAGGACTTGTAATGAGAAGAAAAACACCGCTTAAATTTTGCTAGTTCACTTAAAATTCGAAATAGTTAATAATAAAAAATAACTTTTATTTTTACCTAATCTATCACTTTTTCCTTATTAAAAATTTTATTAAGTTATATTAATTTTAACTTGTTATAGTTTAACTCGACAAATATGTGTTTACTTATGCATAAAATTTTGATCATGAAGACATGGTTTTAAGTAATGCTTGATAAAACTCGAACTATGTAATGAATATATCTTGAAAACTAAAAAAAGACGTAGAAAGCAATTGTAAAGGTATTGTATCTCTTATAGATTTAGACCATGCGTAGTGGGGGGCTTTATATATAAAGCCCCCCTTCCTGATTGGTCCACGTGGCTGCTGAGTCAGCATGGAGAGATAAAGTGGAAAAGGGGTGTAGTGGTGGGGCTTTATATATAAAGCCCGGTCAAAGGGTCAAACCCATGCATTTTGTCTTCTCTGCCATGTGTCACGTGAGTATTGGAGGCAAGCAAATGGGGGTAGCGCCATTGCTAAAACGCCTGAACATTTTTTGAGACCATAGCGCCCCCCCTCCCTGGTGTTCCCGGCGCTATACCACCACAAAACGCCCCATCACGCCACCACTACACCCAGTCTTAGAATAATGATTGATGTATTTTTATTATGTATATGAAATTTATTTAGTTTTATCTTTTTATTATTTAAACCGACCCAACCCGAATTAGACTACTTTTTTTTTTCCTTTCTAATCTTGACCATAGACAACTGACCCTTAAAACTTTCGCTCCCCATGAAAAAAAATTCTAGGTCCGCCACTATACGAGTACTAACTTGTTTTTCTTTTTTAACATTAACTTTTAAAAAAAAAAGTTAGTAAGGATTTAAATTTAAACTCGTATCATATCATATATGAATGGCAAACGCCGACTGCGTTTTGCCAAGAAGAAGTTAATGAGAGGGGGCAGTATATCGATTAGCAGATAGTTGAGGGACAATTTATATAGAAGACCAGATAGCTTTTGCTGCAGCCGGCTGCTGAGATAACCATCCATCCATCCATCCATCCATGTTCTTTCCATTCCATAGGTTTGTAAAATTAGTAATAATAATAATATCTCTCCTGATTCGATTAGATACGATACGATTACTAATTTTGCCAATTGATTATACAAATCTTCACTCTCCATAATTAATCATTCGATTAGAGCATCAAGTTCATATCTTTATTTGTGTGTACCGTCATTTTGCAGGTCATAGTGTTCACTCCTCACCCGATTCATCTTTCAAAGATCGATTCGTTTATAAAATGATCTGGGCTTGTGATCTTTAGATGCAAAGTTTCAGATCAATCACTTATTTCATCTTTCAGATTATTTCACTCATGGGGTCAGTCCTTTTTTCCTTTTTTTTATTATGAAAATATCAATCTAAAGAATTATTATTATGATTTAATTGACATGGGGACAAGAAGCAGATGTGTATGTATGTATGTGTGTGCAATTTTAAGTGTTTTTATGATATAGATTGGAAGATTGGGGAGTGTTATGGTTTGGTTAAGTTGTTGGTCCCATATTCTTTGCCTAGCTTGTTGGTGACCTTATCTACCAAACAGCTTTAATTATGTGGTTGCCTTTAAGTTTGTTTAACTTTTTATTATATTTTGGAATCTCATGGTTTGCTTCTTATGTAAGCAAAAGTAATCATTGAACAAACAAAATGTGGTTTTGGGCCAATTTAATTATCTTTCATGCTTTGCTTGTCGTGGTGAGGATATCATGTTGGTAGTTGTTTTCTTTGGATTTTAGAATCACATGTTATGCAAGAAAGCATGTATATGAAGCAGTCTTTGTTTTTAGAGTTGCATACATTCTTAGGAAAGAGTTTTTATTGTCTGGTTTTCGAAAATTTTTGTGCTTTTATGCGTTGGACGATGCAGAACTTGAGGGATAAACTCTGGTCTTTTTCCATGTAAGTTTTTATTGTTTGCTTGAACGGTTATTTATATACCAGTTTGTAATAAAAATATTAGAAAACTATCGGTTTTGGGTGAGGTATGGTTACTGATTACACAATGGCACAAGGAAAGATGTGTGATGTGCATTTTAGTTTGAACTCGTTTTGTAGATAAACAAAATTTATAAACATGAAATTTCAATGATTTGTGAGTCATGGGATTCAATCATATTATCTTATGACATTGTTTTCTGTGTTTTTTTTGTATAAAACTGTGTTACAGTTGGGCTATATTATATGTAGGTTGTTTGAAGATGATCATAGTTATAAAATCGCTTCTTACATTGTGCAAACTGTATATTCCTGCAACCAATGTCGGTTAGCATTTATATAACCTATTTGAAGCCAGGGGGGTGTTTACAATTTTCTTATTTAAACAGATTTGTTTGCCTATTGCATTTTTTAAAAGCAAATAACAACTTCTTGTATGTAGTTTGAATTTGCTTGTTTCAACATGATTATTCTTGGTATATGCGGAGTTGAAAGTTTACTTGTAGCTTTTCCTAATCATTTCTATGGTTGTAAACCTTCTTTGCTACAGAACAGAGGTTGTCTTGGATGTCCTAAGGTTCCGTTTATGACAAATGAAAAAAAGCCAACTGGAATTGTTAAAAAAGACTCAACTACAAATAAAGGTAGCGTGGTACAAGATTTTTGGAGTAGCAGTACATATGAGATGGATAACAGTGCTGGTCAGTCGCAGTTAAGTGCCTCATCAGTTAGCATGTCAAACCCTAACCTTGATGCCCACGGTAGTTCTGGAAGCAATCCTTCTGAATTTGTAAATCGTGGTATGTTATATTTTATTTGCCAATAAGAGTTCTAAATCAACTATAGTAATATGTTTATATCGAAAGTTTTACAAAAGATGGTCTTTATAGTGTGGGTTATGTAATATTTAATGGGTCAGATGCAGGTTGAGATGTTGAATACTTGAATGCCGTCTGGATTGTATTCAAATCCATATATTTTTTTCTTAATTATATAGTTTTGTAAAGTTTTAAAAAACTGTGTAGTTTAACCCATCCTTACCCATTTGATTTGACCTCTTACCCCAATCTGAGAATTTTGCTACCGTTATTCCATTAGTTTGATGGATCCTGAATTCTGTGGTAATTTGCAGGTCTCCTTCTTTGGAATCAAACAAGACAACAATGGATTGGAGAAAAGGGATCTAGCCATAAAAAGAAAGCTCGAGAACCTGCTATAAGGTGAGAATTTTAAAAAATAATTCACTAATAATTGTAGAACTAAGAAGAATAATTTTCATGATTGTATAATATACAACATATAGGTTGATGGAAAGGTGTACGTTAAGAAGCAAATTTAATTTTTTTATTACACTGAAGTTTTCATGATTTTATTAAAAACCTATATGCGCAAGTAATACCGGTGAAAATAATGTTAAAAATGGCGGACGGTTAATCATGCATCATGTGGTAGCGTTGATAGCTAACATCATGGTGTATTTTAAAGTCCAATTTGATAATATTCTAGGGGGGTGAGTTAACCTACAAAGGAATTTTATCCTACGAAGCGTAAGAAGTATCCGTTCCAAAATTACGCACGTATTAAAATTTCACCCAAAAAGCTACAAAGTTGGACAAAATCTCGCATGCGTATAATTATACATGTGTATTTCTCCAAAATTACGCATACATATTTATCGAAATTGCACATGCATAAATGTATCCGACAAAATGACGCACGTTATAGCACAAATTACGCATTCACTTTTTACCTTCGCACATATAGACTACTTTGTATTTTAAACTTTTTCATATTATATGATCACTTGTTCATTTATTTATTATTGTGTAGCTGGAATGCAACATATGATAATTTGCTTGGGAGTAACAAGCCTTTTCCAAAGCCGATCCCTCTACCAGTAAGTCTTCTTCCTATGCAAATAGGAACTTGAAAAGCATAATGAGTTCTTTCTCATGCTAACAGCTTCACCAGAAAAAAAAATAGAAGATTAAATGCTCTGCTTTTTGTCTAGGTAGTTAAAGGCGCAAAACAAGCGCATACCCAAGAACAGAAAAGCGCAAATATGTAAAAAATATACATAAAAGGCATAGAATATTAATAACATAATGCTATTTTACAAATATAACAATACCTTTCCCACGCTGGCTAACCCATTTTAGGCTTGTTTTTGGCTGGTCCAGAACTGTTTTTGTTCGTTCAGTCCATTGCCGCCTGGACAGTCTGAAATGTTGTGTATCAATTTGAGAAGAGTACACAGAAAGAACAGAAAATAATTGAGAGGTTTAGGAGATCATTTCATAGCATTCATCACCATTCATGAGGATAATATGGTTGTTTATATAATAAAGAAACTGACCCACCATTTTACTAACAGACTTAAAGTAACTGGCCCACTAACTCACTACTAATGACTCACAGGAAAATACCATACTGACTATTAAACAATTAAGAATATTTCATTAAGAAAAGAATGAAGGTTATGTGGGCTAAGAGTTGTAAGGTACATAACATCAGACTTAAGCGCTTACCTTGCCTGCGCCTGGACCAAGTCCCTGCCTCAATAGAGTTTTAACTGCTAGCCTTGCGCCTTGTTGGAGCCTAGGCGCACTCTTCATATACCTTTGAATGACAACATAGTGTTTTATAGGTAGTAGTGGACCTGATCCTAAGCATGTGAAGTTACAAAGATGGTCCTAGTTTTAAAATTTGTCATATAAGCAGTCCCTAAAATGTCTGGAACCACCACACCCTCTCTCATGTGGCTTACACCATTCATGTTGGCCGCTTGTTATGTGAAAATGGATGAGTGGGTTTCGATTTGTTGGTTTTGATTGGCCTCTTGATTTGCAGATTTGTCTGTTGTTATATTGACGGAGGGCTGTGTGTTATGTGTTGCAGGAAATGGTGAATTTTCTTGTGGATGTGTGGGAAGAAGAGGGTTTGTATGATTGAGTTTGGCGCTAGACAAAAACGAAGATAATTGATGGATGTTTTTTCTGCAACATGATTATTATTGAGTTGATAGCAATGTTAGTTGAATCAACCTTCACCCCTTTTGGGCTGGCTACATTACATACATTATTTTGGTTTATACCGCTTGGAAATTTCTTAAATTGAACTTGGTTTGAAAATGACCCACCCAGTCCATCATTGTGAATTTTCGCAGCAAGTGTAAACCGAAAACCATCCAACCTTGCTACTCAACTAATTGTTTACTAAAAATAATAATAATTTGTATTCGATATAAAACACATAGATCCACCATCATATGACAGGTTCAGTGTTTAAACTAAGGTGCATTTTTTCCTTAATTATTACTCTAAATTATATGATTGGTCCTCTAAAGAATTGGCATTTACTCATAGTCCATTTGAAAAGTTCTTATGGGTTTTGTTCTTTCACGGTTTCGTTCTTTTCTTTCGCTAACGAACGTTAAGTTTTTCAGTTAAGTCACCTCATGTCCATTCGTGTGATGGCAATTTAGTTTTCTTGCTCTCTAAAGGACTATTTGTGTAAACATAATATACTAAAAAAAAAATACCCCTCGGTCATAAAACGTTTCCATCGATCTCAAACCTCTCCGACAATAAGTTTGAAACAAAATACTTAGTTGCGAGTGAAAGTCAATTCTTTAAAGGAATCATTCTTTGAGATAACATAAAGGTAAAAAATTATAATTTATTCCAAAATTTGCTTCATAAAACATGTGAATTGTGAACAAGAGGTCATGTATATTTTCAATATATACTTGCTTTTTAAGTAAAAGTTTGTACCCATTTTAGTTTCTTTTCATAACTTATCAATATATGTAACATAATAATGGGAACAGGTTGAATATAATAAGATAGCAGCCTCCCTCTTTTTTAAGACAAAATATTCCATCTTTGCAATCGTTTTTCACATGCTGCAGCAGCAGCAGCATCTATGTGTTGGTGAGTGAGGGGTTGGAAACGCCACCACTCAACAAACCCAATATTCTCAATAACAGTAAAAACAAATTACTTTACTTTAATTTGTTCCTCGATATTTCTTAATAGACCTCTTAAGTCTTCACATTTTAAAACTGCTCATATCTAATTACTAGAAGATGCTTAAGACTGTTCCTTGTAAGCCACAAGCGACCCCCGCCACGAGCAAGGTTTCACTCCGGTGCTCACCTCTAGCCACAACAGCCCCGGCGCGAGCACACGCGATGGTGCTCACGTGAATTAACGGGAGAAAGTGAGCACAAGTCACGCCGTTGCTCACCCCTAGCCATAACGGGGTCAAGTGAGCACTCGCGTCTGGTCGCTCGCGGCCCACAACGGATGGTCTAATATTGATATTTTTTTTCTTATTTATAATCATGGTCTAAAATCTATATATATATATAAAAGAAAAGACTTTTGCTGACGTGGCGTGCAATGGAGGCCTCAACCTTGTGTCACGTGGCATCATAATGGAGAGTTTTTGGTGTTTTTAAATTGTTTCCTTTTTAATTAAATTGAGTTATTTTAGGAAAACAAAAATTTAAAAATAAATTTAAAATTTTCTCTCTCATATTTCCTCCCATAACTTTTAAACGTTTATATCTTTTATATACGGGATTTTTTAAAGAAAAAATTACACCAAATTAACGAGCGTTTTATTATCTTTCCAACGAGTACCATAGTGCTATATAAAAACGGAGAAAAAATCGACTATTTTTTGTGGGGTTTCGTTCATACAGGAAAAAAACACACAAAGTGTTCATGTTATCACGTAAAATTAGATTTTGTGGGGAATATGAGTTATTACTGATTAGAATACTATGAACATGCAATGATTGGAAGATTTTGTGGTTAGTTAACTTGAGCAATTTGTAATAGGTTATCACGTAAAATTAGATTTATCAACCCGGGACCCTCCCGGGGTAATCAGCTAGTGATATATATATATTTTAATAATATACAACAAGGTTGAACGTTCACTTGAATGTATTTTCTACTATCTTCAAAGTCTTTAACATTATTATATCCTTTGACACTCCCGCACTTGCATGCAACTAAATAGAATTAGTATTGCGCTTTATTTACATGTATATTATTAGTCGTGTCATAATCTTAATCGTGACTTCGAATTTGTTGCTACGATTACTTATTATTTCCTCCTAATCATTCTGATCTAACCCATTTAACATTTTTAACCTAAATCTGTACAACATGCACGTTACTAAAAGTGAAATTTATTATTATTAATGTCAATTAATCCATATAAAAGCAAAAGTGCACCCTTCTAAAACAACGAAATTACGGATCTTCAAAAAATTTAAAAAAAAAAATCAAAAGAGATTAGCAGCCATTTTAATAGCATTTATTGTTATTATTTAATGTTTGATTAATCCACGTAAAGTTAAAGTGGAGTCGTAAAGACCAACACATTGGGGTTGGTGGCCCAATGGTAGAAGCAAAGCTTCTAGGAACACCTAATGGGGAGGTTATGGGTTCAAGTCCCACAAGGAGTAGAAATTTGCCGTTCAAAAAAAAAAAGTTGGCTTCCATTCCATGCCTGTATGGTCAAGCGTAGAAGTTAACTCCCACGCGTCTAAAACAACCATTTTAGTTCCTTTTCACCACTAGATTACTACTAACCAGCACCATAAACCACCATCTTCTAACCACCACTAGAACACACACCATCTTCATCCTTAATGTCATTGTTTCCACCCTACACCATTGTTAGAATATACCATTGGTTTATTAGATTATTGCTTGGAAAGGAGCTGAGGCATGAAACATTGGTCGGTGTCATCGGTGTCAATGGAGGCAGGAGGCGGTTCGATGGTGATGGGTGGAAGATAATGCCCCAAATTTCCAAGGAAAGGAAGTAGAAAGAAAGGAAAATAATTTTGTTTCCAGAGTTCGGATTAATATTATCCAATATCCCTAACATTAAATCAAACTAATGACTTAGTTACCCGCGCATTGTTGCGGGGTGCAGTTAACACCCGTGCATTATCATGGACGCGGATTAAACTTTGTACACGTCTAAACAGAAACATTAATGTTTTCGAATAAATGTTTTATTGCTAATATTACTGCATTTTCAGTGGATTTTATATTGTCACGTTAAAAAAAGTATAAAATGAATAGGGTATCGGTACCAATCTTAAGACAATACCGGTTCGGTTTTCCACATTAAAGAAAAATATCACTATACCAGTAACTAAAGTATTTTAACTGTCATGTTGAAAAACATAAAAAACTAAATACGTATCGGTAGCAATAATAGGACAGTACTGGTTTTACAATTTAACAAACAAGCCGTGTTAACCGACCTAAAATCTGTCTCTTTTTATCATGTAAGGAATGCTACCTCTACAATAGTTGAATTTCCTTAGAAAGGTTGATGCACAGTACAATCATAGCTTCAACTTTAGGTATTCTTTGTAGGCTTTTAATTGGTTGGAATTGATTATTGGACAGTCACCGCGGGGTTACACCTTTGCATCAATGGAAGCCTCGATCCCATTTCACACTTGTGCGATTGTTTTTACAATAACACTGGCGATCAATCCATAAACATCTACTATAAATATGGGAATTTTGAAACCATACAAAAAACAAACATGAAAAGCCACAAATTAACATTTGGAAACAAGCACACATAAACATCTATCGTGTCACTTTCTATTTGTGTGTACGAATGAATGTGTGGCTGGCTCATGGTGGCACGACGACGTTCGGACGATGGTGATATTGAAGAATAAAGTTATAAGGTGATTAGATCCGCGTGTTTGTGATTGTTAGGCATGCACGTTTAACTATATATTTATAGAGAATACATACATATAACTTTATAAAAAGAGACCAAACAATTATTCCAAAAGATTTGACTTGTGCTTTACTTTCCTATTCAAAGCTAAGCCATTTGTCTCTTTGTTTTCATATCAAGAATTATTTACAGATGAAGAGATGCCAAAGGGGTTTCTTACTCCCCATCCTCCTACATCTCTGTATAAACGATGGTTTATCAAGAAGACGCAAGAAAAGCACTTCGAATTGTTGATTAATCGCCAGAGAATCAGAGATAGCTTAGAACCAATCGTTCACTATCTAATGGATCTTTCCGTTCTAATATTCTATCCGAGAGTTATCAGTATTTATCAAATTTGTTCCTATCTAACGGAACACTATTGGATCAAATGACAAAGGCATTGTTGAGAAAAAGATGGCTTTTCGCGAATGAAATGCAAATTGAATTCATGGAACAGGAGAAGGATTTCCCATTCCTTAGCCGGAAAGATATATATCTATTATTAAGAAACCAACTTTTATACATTTCATTTTGCAAAATGACACATTTAATAAAAAGGTTTTCACATTGGTTTATACAAATTTACCTCAATACATTTTCAACTTTTGACCAAGTACTTGAAATTATTGATTCTGATGACACGCAAATAATGTGTCATGTGTGAAGATGACAAATGCAGTGAAAACCTCATTAGATTTATAAAATTACATCAAGTTGCAATAAAGTTATGATATATATTTTTGTGAATGAACAAGTTGGTTGGGGGTGGGGTACATGATAAGGAAATGAATGGAGTAGGAAGAAACATTGAACACACACTAAAAAAAGCATTTTTGGTATGGATTCATTGAACCCATTTCTCTCTCTTTCCTCGTTTGTATAAATCTATTCATTCAATCAATTCCAACCCAACCCACCTTCTTATTATTAATATTATTATTTTCCCCCTTTTTTTGCCCTAATTTCATATCTGGGTTTTCCTCTTTCTCACATGATTTCTTCAAGACTTTGATGCTTAATCATCTCTCTGTCTTCTTCTTCTTGTTGCTGGATCTCCTCTTTTTTGCTCTCCTTCGAGGGTTTTCTTCAAGTTTCTTTCATCTGTACTCATGCAGAAATTCATTGGTAAGGACCTTTGATCCATCTTTAATTTTCTTCATTTGTTCTAAAGTTTCAATTTTTATGCTAACTTATTAATTATTATAAATGGGTTTTTGAGATTAGTAGTTTATGTGACTCTTTCTTGAAAGATCTTGCCTTAGATAGCTAGACTTATAAGGCTTAATCTTTAGATTACATATGCTTGATCAAGAGTAGAACAGGAAGGAATTTATATCTGCTTCATATGATCATCTACTTTTGTTGAAATAAAAGTTTGTTATTGAGTTGCTTAGGAAAACTATGCCTACAATAATAGAATTGATTACTGTTAAGTATGGAGGACTTTGATTTTGTTAGAAAAAGTGTAGTTTTTTTTTTTTAAGAGACGATGATTTAACTTTGGTGTTAGTTTTTCTTGATTTGATAGAAAACATTTAAGAGAAGATGATTTGTTTCTGAAAAAATATGTGGGTCAATTAAGTCTAGATCTGCAGTATAGATTTCTGTTTTCTTGAGAAATTAAAAATAAAGTTTGATCTAATGTTTTTCGGTGTTGATTTTTAGGGGAAGATGTTCTTTACCATGGTATGTCAAAATACCAAAGTCTTGAAGAATCAGATCTCTTCTTGTCCCTTGGTAAACATGTTGATGTATACTTTCCATCTCGCAAGAGGTCAAGAATCACTGCGCCATATGTGTTCTCTGAGCAAATTTTCAAGAAACAAAAAACTACCATTGATGTCCTTCCAGATGAATGTTTATTTGAGATCTTAAGACGTGTTTCTGGCGGTCAAGACAAAAGTTCATGTGCTTCTGTTTCGAAACGTTGGCTCATGCTTTTAAGCACCATCCACAGAAACGAGCAAAAAAAGGCTCAAGATTTTGATAAAAGTGGCGGGTCTCTTACACGGTGCCTGAAAGGGAAAAAAGCAACCGACATTAGGCTTGCAGCTATTGGTGTTGGTTCAGGGAACCGTGGTGGATTAGGTGAACTTGATATTTTAGGAAATAATTCTAGTAAAGTAACTGATTTTGGGCTCATGACCGTTGCTCGTGGCTGTCCTTCGCTCACATCTCTTACTTTGTGGAATTTGTCTTCTATTAAAGATGAAGGTGTTGCAGAAATTGCTAAAGAGTGTCACTTGTTGGAAAAGATTGAAATTTCTCAATGCCCTGGAATTTCAAACAAATCCTTAATGGCGATTGCAAACAACTGTCCTAATTTAACATCCCTATCAATAGAATCTTGCGCAAACATTGGAAACGAAGGCCTTCAAGCAATCGGTAAAAGTTGTCCTAATTTGAAATCCATTTTGATAAAGAACTGCCCGTTAGTTGGTGATCAAGGGGTGGTTGGTTTGGTTACTTCAGCAGCTTCCTCTCTGATGAGGTTAAGACTCCAAGGTCTAACCATCAGTGATATGTCTCTGGCTGTTATCGGACACTATGGTTTGGCATTGACCGATTTAGGATTAAGCAATCTTAACACTGTAACTGGAAAGGGTTTTTGGGTTATGGGCAGTGGTCAAGGGTTACAGAAATTGAAGTCAATTGCAATTGCCAACTGTAATGGTGTCACTGATCTAGGACTCGAAGCATTGGGCAAAGGCTGCCCAAATCTAAAGCAAATTTCTGTTCAAAATTCGGCCTTTTTATCGGACAACGGTATTGTCGCGTTTGCTAAAGTTACACCATCTGTTGAAACCGTAATTCTTGAAGAATGTCACACTGTTACACAGCTTGGAATCTTTGGGTTACTCGTCAACTGTGGTACTTTGAAGGCTCTTTCTTTGACAAAATGTTTAGGGATTAAAGATTTGCCTATGATAATCCCTTCAGGTTTATCTCCTTGCAATTCTTTAAAATCTTTATCCATTTGCAACTGCTTGGGTTTTGGAAACTTTAGTTTGGCTTTAATGGGTCAGCTTTGCCACAATCTTCAAGACATTGTGTTGACTGGGCTTCACGGGATTACAGATTCAGGGTTGACTTCACTTATCAATAACTGTGAATCTGGTCTAAGCAAGATCAATCTGAGTGGTTGTGTGAATTTAACCGACAAGATTGTTTCAGAAATCTCCATGGTTCATGGAGCGACCCTTGAAGTGTTAAATCTTGACAGTTGCAGGTCAATCACTGATGCAGGTGTGATCACCGTTGCTCGAAACTGCTTTTCACTCAGGGAACTTGATGTTTCTAAATCTGCTATCACTGATTTCTCAGTTGCAGCATTGGCTTGTTCAGAACAGGTAAATTTACAGGTGTTATCAATCTCAGGATGCCAGGTGTCAAACAAGAGCCTACCGTTCTTGAAAAAGTTGGGTGAAACATTAATCGGTTTAAACATGATGCAATGCCGTGGAGTCAGCAGTTCTGCAGTCGGTCTTTTGGGAGAACAAATCTGGAAGTGTGATATCCTTGTTTAAAAGCGACAGTAATATGTTAGTTCTCGAAACAGTGTCAGTAGATTGGTATTTCTGCAGGTTTTTACAGGTCCGTGTGACGGGTTTCTTCATAAAATCCGGTTCAAAGCTCTTCTTTTTCCAAGGGAGTTGGCTGGCACATCTTTTTTTTACAGTTTATTAAACTGTTGCAAGAATTTTGGCCTTCAAATGAGGTCTTCTATTCTTGTCAGCCATATTTTCTTGAGAATTCTGATGCTTGGTTCTGGTTTTTGAAGACAACCTTTGACAACAGGTCCTAGTGGTGGTTGTTAGTTGTCTATTACTGTTGGTTGTTTGAGTCTATCTATTATGATGTCTGTTTGTTGGTCTAGTTTTGGTTTTCATAAGGTTACAAATGGTGATGGGTTCAAGCAGTGGTGAGCTTGTTGGTTTTTTGGGATTTGGGCATGGTTTATGTCATCCGCCATGACAACCTCTGTGAGGCTGTTTTTTTAGTTTTACCAAATCCTGTTTTTTTCTAGGCTTACCACTTGTTTGTAAACTATTGATGTTTGTAACCATCTGTGATGGGAACTTGTAATAATATCTATTTGTGATTTGTGTTTAATTTTGTTCGAGTTTTAGTTTGTTTTCATACTCTATTTGCATCTTTTCCTCCTCAAAACCATGTCCTGTAAATGAAGTTTGTAAACACTCAACTCTTACACTGACAAAATATCAGGAAATGTATAAAAAGATGCAAAATTTGACATGGTTAGATGTATGTTAAAATTATATATTCATTAGAAATGATGATAAGCAATCTTGTCTTTTTTCTATTCATATACTGACCACTATACCCAAGGCATCACTACTGGTCTAGTGTTCCCAAATTGGTAGAGATCATTTAGAAACAAGAGCATGCATCAAATAAACAAGCAGAAAATAAACCTGCCAAGATCAAGTACAAATAAACATAATGGACTATCATAAACCACAATATACGCGATCAAAAAACAAGCAGAAGATGGATAGTTGTTCATCCCCGGCTATGAATTTACTTACTCGTAAACCTCTTGATCACTTCATGATCTCCCCTGCACAACAGCTTTCTTTCATGGATTGGCTGCAGAGCATTACCAGATGATGATGTGCCACTGTATACAACAGCGGTTCCATAATAGACAGATCCATGAGCCAACCCACTCATAGCGGTTGCAGCTGTAGCCGGATCACTGAATACCACCAATGCATTTTTATTATTTTAAATCTTAGTTTTGTTGGTTGTGTATTATTTTTTCATAACAAAGGATAATATGCATTTTTTACAAAGATAATGAGAACAGTTGATGATTGTGATTTGATTTGATTTGTGACATTATGTTAGCAGTTTGAGATATGTAGCTAGCGATTTCTGAATGCATATCTAATAGAAAATGCTATTAACGTCTAAGAACGTGTTAAGTCAGCAGCTATGTTAGTAATATATTCATTCATAAGAAGTTGAAAGACCAACATATCTTAAAAATAATAAGTTCAAAACAGCTAGAAGCAGCAGTGCTTTAGATTTGCCATTCATATACTGACCACTATACCCAAACTGGCAGAGTATTTAGTCCTGGATGCTATATCTGTTTGCAGCTACAGGGCTGATTATTGGATTTGCTGCAACGGAAGCCCAAGAATAATTACCTGATGATGATGATGATGTTGTGTCACTGTTCACAACAGTGGCTCCAAAATAGACAGACCCGTGAGCCAACGCACTCCTAGCGAGTGCAGCTCTAGCCGGATTCTCAAACACCGCCAATGCATTTTTACTATCCAACAACACGAGTCGGCATTCCCCACCAAACCTCAATACCAAAGCATTTACATCTGCATCACTTGGCAGATCAAACAAAGCCACAACTAGCCGCGGATCCATGTCTATCAAAGGATCAAAACTCGGTCTTAGTGGATGTAACCCTTTCGCACCAATTATCTGATGGGGAGCCTTAGATTTTGGAGTAACATGAACAACAATGAATGGTTCCGGCTTCCAAGCAGCAACGCTCAACGACAGATTCCACCTCTTGGCAATTTCCCTCACTGCGTCTCTCTTCTCTTCCAACATCGGACAGAACACGTGCGCCTTCACACTGCTTCTACCCTTACCAACCACCAACATTTTGCATCTCTCTTCCACTGTTAAAACCCACTTTGAATCGCGTCTGAATAAGTCCCCTAACACATCCCCAAAATTTGAGTTAGTCACACCAAAAGCATCCGCAAGCACTTTTTTACCTTCAATTTTTACGCATTCCTCATCACACATGAGCTTCCTCTGTCCAAGTGGGATCTTCTTGTTGTCTGCTTCAACAGGTTGAAGCGGCAATTTTAGAATTTCATAGTCATCAAGAACATATTCAGCACTGTAATCACTAGTGTGGCCACCAGCATCACAAGGAACAGTTGCAGTTATTCTACCACAACCACAAGTTATTGTGACTGGGACCTCGCACGTTACATCTGGACAAGTGCCATAAGGGTGACAAAGAGATGTACATTTGTGGCTACAGTCTCTACGTGGTGCACCACATGTTTGACCACATGAAGCTCTACCGGTTGTAGAATCGCATGGAGCCGGGTGGCAAGTCCTTGAACAATGATGCATTCCACACTCTCTTAGTTTTCCACAGGGATTATTACATCTGATATCTTTTCCACCACACGGTATGTTTATGAGAACATGTCCTCCAATGCATTCCTTTGGTATACGAACTGAACAAGGCGGACAATCCCCAAAATGACAGCTGTGAGATACATGACCACATGGTTGAGGAACCGAGCACGGGTGTTGACAAGGAGGCGACATAGTACCACAAGGTAGTGGTGGTGGAATCAAAGTTCTTCCACAAGCACAAGTCAGGTCAGTGAAAATTATCTCGGAGCAAGGGGGGCATGGCCGCTGTGACACGTTAATCCACAGTCATGCTGCCCACATTTTAGCTTCTTCTTACAAGGTTTGGAACACAAGTGTGGGGCATTGTTGGAATTTAAAAGAGGGCAGCATTTGTCAATGCAATGATGTCTACCACAGCTAATCTGGCGCCCACAAGTTTTTTCACATGTGAATTCCATGGTCATGTTGAAACATTCGACAGAGCGAGAGGTTGAGCCACAACGACATTTTTTAGTAACCATCTCCTGGCATGGTGGACAAGGCCCTGGATGACATGTCACTTTACAACAATGTAACCCACAGGGGAGGGTTTTGCCACATATCTGCGAGCAGGACGGTATTGGATCCAAACAACTATACCGCGGTTTCTCCTCCTGTAAAGACGAGGTTTTACCACAAGAGCATGATGTAACCCTTGCTGGCAACAAATCACATTCCCCACAAACACCAGGATGACATGTTTCTTTGCAGACATGGTTTCCACACGCAAGGGGCTTTCCACAGGCCAAACTGCATGAAAAGATACCATCTTCCTCTACATTTACTTGTCCTTTCACAATAATCTCACCACAAACAACTGCCTCTGTCTTTTTCTTACAGAAACAGTACGCATCGTCAAGGAGGATGTCACAAAAATCACAAGGACCCACATGGCATGTCTTTTCACAGTAATGGCGTAGGCACTCGATAGGTTTACCACAAGGCTGCCCACAAGTAATGGAATCCTGATCAGAGCATCTTAAAATGAGGACTTTTTTGCCACAGGGACATACTCTAGGTGGAGCCTAAGCTTGACAAGGTGGGCAAGGTCCAGGGTGGCATTGAAGAACACAACGATGACGACAAAGATCATCTCTAGCAATTTCTTTGTCACAAGGTTCCCCACAAGAGTGTGGGGTGAGATAGCGATCCCAAGGAGGATCGGGCCTCTTTCCACAAAAACAAACATAACGGATATCCTTAGAGGATATCAACTGCTCTGAGCGACACCCAGGGCATCCCCAAGTAAGCCCTTCAGCAGAGGGTGGCCTTGCCCATTTTTTAATACAGTGCAAATGGAAAATAGAAAAACAGCAGGAGCATGACCATATGGGGGCAGATCCACTCACGTTCTCATAACATATCATACACTCAACGGTCCCCTTGATAAGTTTGTGTTGAATTTCTTCAACAAGCTGAGGTAAACCAGCTGTAGGAGTGTTTAAACTATTTGAATCTACTGCAATGGATGGTCTGCAAATCAAGCCTTGAGGAACGTCAGAACTCATGCCCACCTACAGAAATACGATTTGGTACAATTAGAACACGAAGCCATAATTGTATGCGTAAACAAATGAATGAAGAAATCAACTGAAAACCATATATAGTTTGACGAACAATTGAAATAAGATGACAAGTAGCACTTGGATTAATTGAGATAATAGAATGATTATTCGAGAATTATAGATGGAGAGAGATGGAGACAAGTTTTCAAAATTAATTCATACCCAAAACAAAAACATACTTAATTATAGGTTACATTAGCTGTTACTACTGAAATTAAAGTAAGACCAACAAAGGGAAGTGCTAAATTATGGAAATATATAAACAAGTGCGTAGGTTGTGTTCCATGCATGATGGCCAAGAAGAGTTGACGTACGTGTCGTATCATAAGAAGATGATCGATGTTACCTGATCGGAGGTTGGAGGAACTTCTTTTGAAGAAATCTCGGCCATGTGAATCATGAATGAATGATTCTTGAGAACAATGGTTATGACAGCAATTTATAAGATAAACCAACAAAGGTTTTTTAGGCGATCACAAGAAACTTGGCCAAGCAGGAGAATCAATTTATAACCGGACAGAATCAACACCATTAAACAAATGAAATCTTTTCTATTTATTACGCCAGATTTTTCAATTTTTTCAACGTGGTGGTGAAAACCCACAAGACTCGGTTTCGATAAGGCTCGCCGTCCCAGGAAGTTCATTATTCTTGCCACAAGCGTGGTTTAAACGCAGTACCTCTCGCTAGCTTTACACATAGCATTTGACAAACTAAGCCAAGAATCACAGGCAAATTTCTATTTCTTAAGGGGAATTGGATTTTAATAATCTGAACTATTTAAAATTGGCCACTCGCACCCCCAACTAAAAAATTGGCCATATATAACCTGAACTATTAACTTGGTGGAATCTAACACCCAACTAACTGACACCGTTAGTTGGATTGCTGACGTGGCAAGAATTGCTGACGTGGCATTATGGTGGGGCCTCATTTCAACCAGTCACATGCTGTTGTGTTAATACCCATTGAAACAAAAATTCAAAAATAAAAAAATAAATCCACATCATCATCATCTACTCATCTCTTTTCTCTGAACATTAAAGAACACCTTCTAACCCTAATTTTCAACGGGAAATTGGATTTTAACATCCTAAACTATTGACAATTGGCCACTGATGCACTGAACTACAAAATTGAACGACACCCCACTGTACTTTCAACTTATTGGCCTGTATCACCCTCAGACTAACGATGGTTATTTTTTGCTGACGTGGCATGGTGACGTGTCCATTTTTGCTGACGTGGCATTGGGGAATAAGCTGACATGGCATTGACACATCACCTGCCACGTCAGCAAAAATAAACACGTCACCATGCCACGTCAGCAAAAATTAACCATGGTTACTCTGAGTGTGATACAGGCCAATAAGTTAAAAGTACAGTGCGGTGTTGGTCAATTTTGTAGTTAGTGCGTCAGCGACCAATTGTCAATAGTTCAGTGTGTTAAAATCCAATTTCCCATTTTCAAATTGGATGAACCCTAAATCAAAATCTGATAACCTCTCCTTCTACAACCAACAACCAACAACCACCGTACCTCTCGAACCAAGAAACAAGATATATCAATCGTCGGAAAGAACAAATCTACAGATCTGATATGAACACCAGAAATCGAGACCTATGAAATCGAGAGCCATGAGTCCATTGGTCACTCCATGGTGGTGGTGGTGGTGAGGAAAAGTGACGACGGCAGAGTAGTGACCAGAGATGAGGTCCATTCCGTCGATACGTCGTTCAATGCAGAGAAGAGACAATGACACATATGTCCTTTCCTTCTCTTAGATTTATCACTGAAAAAGCCCATTTCTTTCTCTGCTTCCTTTCGATTTACAAAATCTAAACAAAACCAAAGATTCACATCCAATCCAACACACCAAACATGACATGGGCCTTTGGATATTGGGAACTAATCTGCACACTATTGTTTCTTGGATGATTATTATTCAAGTATTTAATTGTAAGAAGATGGGTTGGTTTAGAAGATAAACCGACATAGAGCGATGGTAGCCACCGCCTGAAACCAGATCCATAGCCTAACTTCTGGAGATAGAGAGGGACTCGGTATAGGGAGACATGAGAGAGAGAGAGAGAGAGAGAGATGCGAGGAGAGAGAGACTCGGGTTCAAAAAAAATATTGGAGGTGGATGTTTGGGTTCGAAAAGGAAGCAGGGGCATGGCTGGGTTCGATATGTGTTTTATGATGATGATTAAGATGATGTTTGGGTTCAATGTTTAGGGAAGATGATGTTTGTGACAATGATTTTTGTGGATCTGTGTTTAGGATGATGAAGATGATGTTTTGGTTTGTGGGGAAAATGATGTTCATATCAGATTTGTTTTTTTTAATGAAATGCATACGTGGATTTTTTTTATTTTATTTTTTTATGAAATACACACGTGGATTGACACGTCAGCAATTCTTGCCACGTCAGCAACCCAACTAATGGTGTCAGTTAGTTGGATGCTAGATTCCAATAAGTCAATAGTTCAGGTTATATACGGCCAATTTTTTAGTTGGGGGTGCCAGTGGCCAATTTCAAATAGTTTGGGTTGTTAAAATCCAATTCCCCATTTCTTAATTGATTATGTAACATAATAATAATAATTATATTATTATTATTATTATTATTTACTCATATACTCATTCTTTTATGTCATGCTTAGTGCCAGGCTTTCTACACTAAAAGTAAAGTTTGGTTATTTGTACATGAATACAGCTAGAGGTGTTCAGAATTCGATTCGATTATCAAGAATTTAAATAAATTCGAGTTCAGTAAGTCGATTACGAATTTATGATTTTAAATTCTATTTGATTCGAATTATCAAGAATTCAATTCGATTTGATTCGGTTTGTGGTTACACCCTACCTTACCAATCTCTTGACCCATCTTGTAATACAGATTAGTTCCATACAAGAAAGGGAAATCCCGTGTCCAAGACCCATGTTTTATCTATAAACAAAGTGGTCATGACATGAACATTCTTAAATGGATTCACATTCCTAACTCTAATTCGTACCATCCTAATCACCTTCATGGTGATTTTGTGCTTGGTTTAACTTCAACTCATGACCATCCGAATTGCCATAAAGGCAATTTGTGCTTTGGTTCGCCTAAAGGCTTTCTTGACTCTCTTGAATCTAATAATCCAACTCTTGAACCTACAACGCTTTCCTTTCCCTTCTAATTCTAGTTATTCGGAGCTAAAATCTTCAATTCTAAAGACCCGTTTTTGGAATTTATTAACGCACCCTAAGGTGAGTTCATACTTGTCCCTTTTTTATTCTTTAACTCTTTGGGGCTCAACATATATCTATACGAAAAACATTAACTTTTTCATACTCTTATGCTCAATCTAATTAACATGCTTATATGCTATGCCATGCTAGAATCTAATTCTTACATATAACTATCTATTAGCATACAACCCAACTTACATGTATAGCGCTATAGGAGTGACAAACCGCCCCTTTATGGGTCATGTTAAGTTTTCATTTGTGTATTCGAGTGTTGATGACTTTTGTATGGTTCTGTATGCGCAAGACTATAACATGATGATTTGAGTAAAACTTTCTTATACTATGTGTCACAACCCGGCCACAGGGGGCCTGGACGAAATAACAGTTTGGTACAACATTCACGCAAATGCAAGCAACAGCGGAAACGGTATATAAATAACTAACTTTATTAATATAATTTATACAATATATTTACCTAATACAATCCCATTTAACTACATCTAGTCCCTGATCGTATATGCGCGGTTGATTTCTATAGTTACTTGATCATCTTCTGGTTCGTCCACTGGTTGTGACTCCGAGTTGCAATCGTACATTCTTCATATCTCCAAGGCCGGTACCTGAACACATGCTTAAAATGGTTTTGGGTCAACAATAATGTTGGTGAGTTCGTGTGTTTAGTTACATAGGCGCCCAAAATAGTTTATCAAAACAGTTTCAGTTATTCAAACAAGTTTAACAGTTTCAAACACGTTTTCTTGGTTATGGTGTTACAATTCTACAAGCTGGCCACTCAACCCTTGGCACCTAGCCCATGCCTAACCATGTCTAGATGTATCAACATAAATTATACCCGTTATTGTCATAGTTCTCAACCTATGTCCTGCCTCATAGGTTCCCCAATGGCAAAATATATGCCGCAACGACCCGTCGGTCTCAGTGGGGGTTTCCGGGTCTAGGCCGACCACTGTGCGTGGGGATTCCCCAAGTAGTACTACCCATATATTAAGTCGGCTCTATCCTAGAGTTAATGAGTGCCTGGTTCAGTATGCATAACAAGCAAGCAGGTAATCACGCTCTGTAAAACTAACACCATAATAATGTACAAAACAGTTTGGAAGCATGTGTCACCCCAAAACAGTAAAACAGAAAAAGGGGAAGTACACGGAACTCACCTGGTTGCATAGCTCAAAATATAAAATCGATGTTCAGTACCGATACTGACACTCTCCTGGTTGGGCCCTATGTCGACACACATTATTATTATTAGAGTTCAATTTTAGTCGTCATGGTTACGTGTGGGAACGAGCTCGAGTGTATTTAGCTTGGTCATGTCCGTGTCAATATTCTAATTTTACTAGTCTATGCATCCAAAGTTCCATTGTCATAAGTTACTATCCATTCCACTATATATATGGGTTTGTATCTTTAGTTCATGCCGATTACAACTATGTCCAACTTAATAGTCTAATGTCCGAATCTTGGTTGTCGAGTACATTATCTAAGTGTTATGTGTTCGAATCTATGTCCACAAGCTCGGGGTAGTAACCATCATGTTTGTAAAGCCTCATCCGAATCTTATGTCTTGAGGTATGGAGTTTTACTATGTTTCCTTAGTTCTATCTTATGTAAGTTTATATGGTACATATATTAGTCTAGTCAAGTCCGCTTTCAATGGTCGAGATAATAGAGCTCTAATGTCCCAAGTTACGAATTAGTATCCGTTTAACTCTACAAGTCGATATCTAGTGTGGGTTAGCATATGTTTTATATATTTATACCACATTCTTTAATATAAGTTCGCCTAACCAAGTCCATGTCCTAATGTCCGAGTTTATGGTCTTAACATCCAAGCTTAATATGTTGAGTCCAATATCCTATGTGTTTATTCTCAATGCCAATATAGTCGTCAACTATCTAGTTCATAATTAATATCCGAAGTCCCAAGTCGTCAAGTATTCATATAACTAGTCCGATGGTCTAAGTCGTCATGTTCAAGTTGTCAAGTCCGAGTCTTAGTTATCCTCTTCCAATTCTTGTGTCCAAGTGTTCAAGGTCCAAGTTTATGCAACTATCCAAGTGTCCGAATATCCAATCCAACATGTATTTATATTAGTATACTTTTATGTATAGTCCGTTTATGATATTAACTCGTCAAGTCCCACACGTAATTCGTATAATATTAATGTGTATAAATAAATAGATTATAGGCTCGGTTATACCTTGCTCTCGACTCATGGCTCGTGTTGACTGGGCTGACCCAGTTGACTATATTTGACCATTTTGACTGAGAGTTGACCTGGTTGACTTATGTTGACCAAGAGTTTGACTCGAGCTCTTGTACAAATGACTAATCGCCATCAATCCTCCCTCATTGCAACACCCAAAAGACCATCTCAACAATCATTCACCACCCCTTGGTAACCACCACTTGTCCGACCACCACCACTGTGAACCAACACCACCGCCGCTGCCTGCGACCACCATCTTCCCTCGTCATCGACCTTCACTTTATCTCCGAGGAAACCTAAACAGAAACCCACCTCCACCGCTGGCTACCAACAACACAACCACAGCCTGCTACCCGTCATTAATCACAACAATATACCATCAGATCTTGTTTTAAGAGGTGGGTTGTAAAAGGGGGTTTTACCTTGGTTTGATATTGGGAACAGAGGCGCCGCCTGTTACCACCACCGTGTCTCCTACCTCTTCCGTCTGTCTCTCTCTCTTCCTCTCAGATCTCTCTCTCTCTCTCTACCATAATATGAATCGGGTGGGGGTTGTGGGTTGGGCCGCCGGAGAACCACCGTCAGCGGTGGTGGGAGCCTCCGGCTCCTCCTCCTCTGTTCTCTCTCTCTCTACCGCTGCTCGATCTTCTCTCTCTCTAACTCCGTCTCTCTCTCTATAAATATTTAGTAGGGTTGTGAAGATGAGAGTTGTTGGTTGTGGGGTTCGATGCCGGAGCTCCGCCGGAGACGGAGGAGACCTCCGTCTCTCTTTCTCTCTCTAGCTCATCCTCTCTTTCTCTCTCTTCAATGTGTGTGTGTGTGATGTTTAATAAGAATGCAGATATGTGTATGTGTTTTGTTTTATAAAACAAAACAAGGTAGTGTCATCAAGAGGGGGAGGACATGTGTCCTCCTCTTGGTGACTCACCGATTCCGATCGGGTGAGTATTCGGGTTCGTTAATGCGTTTATCTCCGTCTCGCAACGCATTACATAATAATATTTTATATTATCTAGTTCGTTTTTTAGTTTCGCACACAACCGACTCGCTTGTTATTTGTTTTGGTTAACTATTATTATATGATAATACTTTTAATACGCGAAAAAATTTTGGGGTCTGACCCGGGTTGTTACACTATGTACGTAGGTCAAAACTAGTATGCTCACCAATGCTTTATGTGTTGACGGATATTTTATACATGTTGCAGGAAATATTTGATGCGATGATCAAGAAACTCGTTAGGATTGGACTTAGAAACGCACCGCTTTAAACTATGAAATCATGAATGTTGTATTTCTTTTTGAACAATTTGTACTTCTTGTTTTTGGTATTAAGAAATGAAATCTTTAAATTATTTGTCACAAATTCCTAGTATCATGAAGTCTTTGAACAATCTATCACAAGTCGCGCCTCGATGTATTCCGCCATCGGTTGGGGTGTGACAGCGCTAGGTAAACATGTGATAGGAACCCCGGAGCAAGGATCAAGTCGCGAGGAGAACCGAGTACACTCGAGCACTCTCCAGTTTCCGTAATATAATATTCTCGTTTAAAACGCAAACTTTAATACAAGTTTTAGTATATAAAAATGTGAAAATTTGTTGGGATCAAACATGTATGAGATTCATTGAGTCAGTTTTTCAAAATACCAAAGTTGTAATCGGGAGTGGTTTTTAATTATGGGCAAAACTCGTAAGTTTAAGCGTTAAATCGCTTGTTTACGGTTAGGGTCTTACAACCCCGACACTCATCTCTCTACTAGTGGTTATTGCATCTATTATGGTGATAAATCTCATCTCTTGGGTCGTCCAAACACCAACCACAATCTCATGCTCAAGCGTGAAAGCTGAGTGCCGCGGAGCTGGAAATGTCGTCTCTGAAATTTGCTGTTACGCAATATTTTATTGTAACATCATCGCCCCTCTCACCCATGCGACTCTGGATAACTGTGACAATGTTAGTGCTATTTATTTGTCTTGTCTGGTATCATGTGCAACATAAGCGTACGAAACACATTGAACTTGACAGTTTCACTTCATTCACGAAGAAGTTCAATAGGGTCAAGTTTTGTGTCCTTCATGTTCCATCTAGGTATCGAGTTTGCAGACATTTCCCAAGGGCTTCCCGCTCATTTCTTTGAGGATTTTCGATCTAGTCTCAATGTACGTTCACCTCCCATATCGACTGCAGGGTATAATAGCATAGGTATATTTAGGAGATATAGAAATATAATTAGAGAAGATTTGTAATCTCCATATATTATGGAAATCTTAGCTGTCCTACAATGTCCATCTCCAAAAAATATTGGATTGTACTCATTATATACCGTGGTGAGGCTATGTAAAAAAGAACCTTAATATAAAAAGTGTAAATGAAATAAGAGAGCTGCCACATGTCACTAGCCAAAAAATGTATTATCGTCAATCACCATAATTATCGACTTTTTCAAGTTTCACTCTTATTTTTTAAAAATGACCTAACTTTAACATATGACATTATTTTTAAAAAAGAATTACACCATAAAAACAAGCTTTTTATCCTCTTTTATTTGCATACCTTATTGATATAGTTTAATTTTTTTTCAGGGTTTGATAACTTGCGTTTTATTGAGGGTATACTTGCGTTTAGAAACGCAAGTTATACTTGATAAAAACGCAAGTTATTCATGATAAAACACAAGTTATACCTGATAAGTATCATCGGACCAATGCTTGCCTAAATAGAAAATAACAAAGGCTACAAAAACAAATCTTACTGTTTTAACTATAGTGGCGATTTAAACGAACCAAATCTCTTCATCTTTGCAATAGTCTTCACCAGATCTGATGTGCTTCTTCTTTCCTGTGATTATATATTTTATTAAATTGATGTTGTGATCAAATTTGAGATCTGTGTGGGAACACGCATTTTGTTCTTCACTGGAATCGAGAGCTTCACCTGTTGCAGTACATTCAGTGAAGTTTTGAAGTGGCTTATTTTGCCTCTAGTTGGTGTATAATATTATGTATAAGTTTTTTTGTCCTATACATATACACAATGAATTGTCTTACACTAAAAATGAATGTGTAGATTAATAGGAAGCATGTGCGTACCAACCAAAGCCTTCAAGAAGATGATACAATGCAAGTTATACATGATAAAAAATGTAAGTTATATCTGATAAAAAATGCAAGTTATACCACATAGAAAAGCAAGTTATCAACCCAGTATTTTTTTAAAAAATATAGGAATAGGGTATGCAAATAAAGATGATAAAAAACTTGTTTTTATTGTGTATTTTTTTTATAATAATGTCGTATGAAAAAAATTATGACGTTTAAAAAATGGAGGTGTAACTCAACAATTGTAGGTTATACATAATTTGCCATCTCCCTTCTCTTTTGGAAACTCTAATTGATATATATTCACCCCTTTTAATCATATCCATTATTCAATTTAGATCAAAAGCTCAAAATCCTTTTTTTATCTTTTTTATGTTAAGATCATTTTTATCGTAAACTTTCTCTATATAATAATGTAAATGAGTGAAAAGGAACGTACAATGA
>JAUTDX010006060.1:0-19861 GCA_030844895.1 Ambrosia x helenae
GAGGAACCCACATCTTCCAAACCCATTTCCCAAAAGCCCAAAAAACCTAAGAGAAAATTTTCAAAAACACCAAACCCATGAAGACACCTTAGGAGGTTGAGATGCCTAAGGATGTCATTGTGCAATCTGCACATGTAACTGGAACTTCCTCTCAGTTACGTTCACCATCTCAATCACCAAAAAGAGCCAGAACCATAAACATACAATTTTCAAGGAAGAAATCCAAAAAGGATAAAACTTCTGAACCAACTCCTAAAAACCAAACCACCAAATCTACTGATGTTCTGAAACAACTGCAACGCACACCACTGAACCTGAACATTCACCAACTCACACAGTACAAATAGCACAATTTCTCTCTAGATTGAAAAATATCTCATCTACTAATGGCATTCCCCAATCACCACATCAAACAGGGGAAGAAGCTTCTGACATGGCCATACATGAGAATATTATCAATCCTATCCTAAGAGATGAGGAGGAACCAAGGTCTCTTAGCCCAATTTTTTAGACTTTAGGTACAAATGAGGCTGCTACTACTCTTTTACCATCCCTTGATGGATCAGAGGTTAGTAGTGACATCAATAAGACCTCAATTGTGGCACTGCTGATGAAGGCCTTGAGCCTGAGGAGGAAATCCCCAGAACCAGACAAAGGGGTACATGAGACTACTAGGTTAGGCCTAACTCATGATAAAACTAATGTTACAATCAGGGATTCAGATGATTCCATTGATTTTGATGATCAATCAAATTTCAAAGAATTGACGGTTGACTATGAAGGTCCTGAATCTGATGTTTCTAAACTCAAAGAGTTAGTCACAGATGATCAGGTTAAAGACCACTTAAACCCTAATTCTCAAAAAGTGGTATCCCCAGTCTTAACTGACAGGGTTTCACCCAAAAACACCCCTTCCACACTCACAAAAGCCTACCCAATCTTCTTCTGGTGCTACAAGCATAGACAAACTAGCTATGCAACCCAGATGGTCCTTTGTACTAGATGATCCACCATCTCATTTCTTCGCATCTCTAAACCTTTACAACTGCTATGGAACTGAAAAATGCCATAGTTGGAAATGATCAACAATGCCCTGGAGATGAAAACAAGAGAGTTGTCAAGAAGAATTGAAGATAATAGAAGACAACTAGAACATTTATCTAGTGTAGCTCATCTTACTACTTGATTTCCTGAAGTTAATAAAGCAAAAAGGGGGGAGAAACACAAGGAACCTGAAAAGATAGATCTTGAACAGTCCAAGAAAGCAGAGAAGGTCAAAGGCTTAAGGAGGCTAACAAACTTTCATAGAAAACAAAACAAGAAATGTCATTGAAAGAAAGGCATGAATATCAAGAAGAACAAGAGAGGCTCCTTAGCAAAAAAGCCGAACAAAATTCCCAAGTCAAAGATACAACTATTGAAAAGCAACAAACACCTGAAGACAATCCTTCAGTAGTTGCTACCAAAGCCAAACCTTCAGTAGTTGCAACTCAAACCACCAATCAAACTTCTACTGACCCCATTACTCAAAACAACTAAACCTTCAGTAGTTCTAAACCTGAACCCATTGCTTTTAGTTCAGAAAAAATGGAGAAGAGGCTATTGGAAGTTCAAAGAAAGGGAAAAGAAGATGAGATTTGGAACAGAATAGCAGAAAGGAAGATTTGGGCTATGAATCCAAGCTTAAACTATATGAAAATGAGCTTAGATAGTTAGATGAACACGAAAGGCTTGTTCAGGAACAACTCCAAGTTGCTGAAGAAGATAAAAGGCAACAACTGATGAATTGGATTTTCAAGAACAGCAAGGCCAAGAAATACTCTCTCAGAGATCTCTCATCAAAAGAACTTGAATACAGAGTGAAAATTGATTCAAAGTAGACAAAGTTCTGATCAAGAAAAGAAAATGAAGAGAGCTCAGATGATAAAAGAACTGGCAGCAAATGATTATGGCACAAAGGCCTAACTATCAAAATGGAAAGATGCTGATCTTAATGAAACCTACAAAAGATTCAAGGCTTTGCAAAAGTTAAACCCTGAAAAATTCAAATCATCAGAAGTTTCTAAAACTTATGAACCTGCAAAGAAGCAAACTTCCAAACCAGCTGCCAAGAAACAAAAACAACCAGAGGAACAAGTCAAGACTGATTTCAAGATGATACTCTTAGAAGACAACACCATTGTTGACTAAGACTTGACATATGAAGAGAAACCTCTAATTTTACAAGATAGGGATCCAACCACGTATGCTTATCAACTGAAATAGACCATCACTGATCAAAAGCAAACCAAGGTAATCACTAAACATCACATTCCTATTCCTAGTGAAAACCCTGGTGTTGCACAAGTTAAACATGTTGGAAGATCCAACCTGATAATATCTGAACTGGAAGATCAACCACAATCAGGACTATCTACAAACAAAGAGAAGAGCATCATACCTTAGAAGAAAATTTTTGATACTTCTCAAACCAAGATTATCAAATGGTCCTTTACACACAAAACAAATGCCATATACCTGGAAAGAGAATATACTTCATACAAAGTCCTCAAACACAAAAATGAACTGCACACACTTTCAACAGAAGACTTACTTGCAGTTCAACATCTTGAACCAGAGCAGGGACCATTTCTTACTGTGACACAAGTCAGGGATCTCAAGAATACAATGGTAAAAGAAATTAAGAAGATCCTTGACAGCAGAAGAAGAAGAGGATCTAAATAAAGATTAGACAAGGTTTTGGCTTCATCAATCCAGGGGAATATTGTTGGGTTAAAGAGGATTGATAAGCATTTCAACCTTAGTCTAATATCCTCTCTGCATTTTTGTTAGTAGACAAAGTACGAAAAACTTGAAGGGAAAGTACTGAAGAAAAAAAGAAGCTGAAATGAAAATGCTGAAGACTAAAGTCCTAAAGATGAACCAGACAAGATCTGAAGAACAACTTTGATGATCTGCTCATCAGAAGTTGTTTACTCTTCATAGGTTTCAGTAGAAGCTTCCCACGCCTTTAACTTCAGTAGTTTGTTATTATATTAAATTTTTATCTACTTTATAGATATTTTTGTACAAGTTCCAATACCACAGTCTGTTGTAGTATTAATAGTATTATATCTATACTTCCCTTGTACGTTTAATTTTGTGTATAAATAGATGGGTTCACACCATCTATTTAATACAGATTTCACTTTCTAATATATGAGAATCATTTGGAAAAACACATTATGTTTCTCATATACACTCGTTCTATATCATTTATTAATTAAGGGGGAGCATTTACTGAATCTAAAAGTGAACTATTAACTTAGAACAATTACTCTTACTCCGCTGCATTTACTTCATGTATTAATTGTTCATAAGAAACTGCTGAACATAGATCCAACACGAGACGAGCTACAGCTTGGAATAAGTATACTTTTCGTAGTATTAGTCCAACATGGTTTACACATGAATAGTGGCAAGTGCACAACTTGGGGGCTATGTCGTATGTGAAACATAATTAAGATAAGTCACGATCGGTCCAACGAGTTGAAACACTTCACGAGTCTCAATAGTTGAATAAACTATCTTATAACCGGATAATAAGCTAGGATTATTTGTGTTAGACTTTTAAGGTGCCCATTTTCAGTATGTGGGCACAAGGAAGTCGTTATTTAAAGCTTCGGGCTTCGATTGCTAACTTTTGCAAGGAAATTAAGATGAGTTCAGGACCCTACTTTTTACAGTTTTGCAAATGTTTTCGGGGGGGGGGGGGGGGGACATGCTTGTTTTATGAAAACCTGATGAATTTAAAGGGTAACAAAGTTTTTTGAGAAAACGTTTAAAGTTACAAATGATTTTATAAGGTCGTACATGGTAAAAGGCAAACGAAAGGTGTAGAGTGAGTTTTACGGCCCCTTTTTAAACTATTTTATAAACTTTTGGGAAAATATATGTTTACCAAATTGTTTTAACGTATAGAAAGTAGCAAATCTTGACCGACAAGATCCTAGTATATTATGAGAAGATAAAATATATGGTAAAGTGAGTTGAGTCGAAGATGATAAGTAATAAGATGGATACCTGGTAACAAAAACCAGTTGGGGTGGGTATTCGCGTGTTTCCAGTAACCAATAATTCATGTGTGTGTAAAATCAAATGAATATATGGATATTACTATTGGTGCCCAACAAGGCTCATCCTCAATCGATAACATTGAATTATTGCGTATCGGTACTCCTCATATATGACACTACCTAATCTAATTCTGTTACATGCATTGGTTTATCAAATAAGGGTTGTTTTGTTTGATCATTTCCGTTTTTTTTTTTGTACGAAATTTTCCGGTGGGAATTTCCGGGTAAAATAGTTTGCATAATAATATTTACGGATATTCGGTGAGGAATCCGCGTGGGAAAATACTTTATATAGAGAAAGTTTTTCAAAAGTTATTGTGGAATACCCAGTGAAGATTCCACGGGAATTAACTCTCATTTTGGGTGTAGATGTTCGAACGACAAGAACCTAGTATATTTACTTTGCAAGATTTTTCCCAAATAACATTTTGAGGAATGAAAATAAACTTTCTTAAAATGTTGATAAATATTTTCCCAATTGATTGAAATGAAACGGGTTTTTATGAGAAATAAACATAAAACAATGAACTCATCAACTTTATGTTGACTTTTTTACGCATGTCTTTCATGTCTACATCTTGGCAACGACATAGTTGAAATAAGCAATGTACTGAGATTGGAGACCCTAGAAGATTTAGTAAAGGCGTGTAGAATCAATAAAAGTCTTAGTTGTATTATTCCGCTGCATAGCAAAGTTACCAAATGTTCACAACCAATGCGGATTTTTGGGATGTGACTGCAAACCTATTGCAGTATATCTTGAGGAAATCATGTCAAACGTTCCCTTTTGATTTGAAAATTTGGCGTTATGTTTTGTTTTAACATTTTGGATTTGCATTATAAATTTCATGATGTTGTGATTTTGCAATTTGGTTTACTAAATGTTCCTTTTAACCTACGTTGAATAAGTAATTCAATCTTGTATATTTAGGTGGTCGAGTCAACATGTATGCAGCGTAATGGATTAAACCAAATACAGATGTTATGTTTTAGTATATGGTGGTAACGGTTCATCAAACATGTATTTTTTCTCACAAACTTATGGGTCGTGTTTTCTTTAGTGGCGCTCTCAAGTTCCTTGATGGTGTTAAGACTCAGGTATATGTGTAAAAACTTTTTGCCTAAATCGATTGGATATATGTTTTCCCTCTGGAGTTTAGATATAAAAACTTATGATCCATGGGTTTGAAATCTCATTAATCATAGACTCAAATGCTGAAATGCACGTGGGACCAAAACCTTCGCTTTCCAAGCAATTGGATTACTTGCAAAGCACTTGCCTCAGCTTTTCAGGGTCGTTCGGTTCACATGTTTTTTTAAAGGAATTAGTTAGGTGTTCTTTTATTTATTTGATCTCCCACCATTTGCTTGGGTTTAGTATCATCGACTTATATATAAAAACCATATAGGTTGTCTAATATTCAAAGTTTGTCTACTAGTTATACTTACATTTCATTTGCTAATGATCAAATAAAAGATTCAAAGTTTGTCTAGTAATTATATCTACATTTCATTTGCTAATGATCAAATAAAAGATTCCAGAACGAAACCTTGGAATTAAAAAAGTAACCATGATTTACACAATTCATGGTATACATATGGAACCTTATTAGATGTATGTAACATTACATGTAAGTTACTCGTAATGACCTTGTGATGAAAATCGACCCAATGTACATTGCAATGATACATAAGTGTTGTCATATTTGTAGGGTTTGCTCGCAAATTAAAGAAAGTTTGGTTAATGGTCTATTCGCTAATTAACGACATGGTAGCCAAGATGTTTAGATTTTATGGAACCGGAAAGATAGAGACATGTAAGGCAGGGACTATACAAAGCATTGGGTGTCTATTTTCATGGTTCAAAGATAGTTCATTGTTTTGGTGATCATATCATCCACATATAGTTTGATGCTTAAGTGAGATGTCGGCCGCCCAAAAAAGAATTGGGTCCATGGATCTAGAAAGGCATGTTATCACTAGCAAAGGTCCCCCAACCAACAAGTTGATGGATGAATGATACATCTCAATCTTTCACAAACTATTTTGATCTTTTGTTGATGAAAAGAAACAAAATGTTTAGGCATTATATTTTGATATTTTGTTCCTGACTGCTTCTATTCATCATATTCGTTGTCTTCGTTGATTATTAGAATTGAAGAGAAATTCACAGGATAGTTTACACTTACCGTGTTAATACAATCACGCATGGCACTGATAAGACACATGTGCCATTGAGGATGATTCTGCGCCGCCCATCGATCCAAAAACATGCGTATCTTCCCTTCTTTGATTAAATTCCAGGTCTTTTGGAAAAGTGAACCACACTCATACCAAATTACCGAATATGAGTTCTATAAACACTAGATCTCACACGTAACTGCAAAGGATTTTATACAAAACAAACATACATTGCAACGTGAGGGATATGACCTATTAATAGGTTTGCAAAAAACGATCACATGCCATCCGTTGCAAAAACGGTTACATTCATCAATGTTATTTTCTTGTTAAACGTTATATATAGTTAAGTAAATGTTATATATTGTTAAGTTTTAACTGACTATAAAATTTTGATATTGTTGATATAAATTCAATTTAACTACAGGACATTTTAATTACTTAATCAATCGTGTCACGTAAACAAGTCATGGATTGAAGTGCTTTAAGTTGACTGGTTAAATAGGTGACTACTCTCGTAATAACTACATTGACTTTATAACCTAAACGCACTCTCAATTATGTCGTGTTTTTGGATCAACCCATCTAACGTTCAAATGTGAATACTATTAACACCTTATCACTTGCTAACAATTTAGATAAAACAGTATTTCAACATAAAGGAACAATTTTTATAATTGATGTCTTTTTTATTTATTTTTTGCAAGTCATCTCTCACTCCGATTAACAAAGTTGAGTTTACATATTTAACTCGAGATTAAAAAAACAAAATGAATAAAGTTGTAGAAAAGAAAGAATTGTTGATGAATTCAAGAACGAACATTAACTTCGCTTCTGAATATGAATATACAAATGAAAATATATCAAACTATAAATATTAACACTTGGTATGTAGTAAATAATCGGATCTAAAATCTAGATAAAAACTCTTTAGAAAGACACTAACTAACACGTTTATTAAACCGCTCGTATTCATGTTAACCAATTTATCAAATGGGTTGTGTTCATGTCCCAAGCCAAGTACTCAAATTGAAAACGCAAAGTAGACCATTTCTCAAAATTGACTGCTCCTAGCTATTTAGACCACATATATATATAACTGGGATATTCATTCTGGTTGGTTTAAAGACGATGATGTTTCTTCTCTTAGGCCTGTCATTGGGCTGTGACCCAATCCAATCCAATTCAGACCATGATCTTAGGGGCCCGAAATAGTAAAGGGTATTTATTTAGATTGGGCTTTTTCATAAGTTCTACGCTCCCTGCTGATTAAACCAGCTTTCTATCCCTCTAATTGCACTCCCTATCTATACTTCTATACTACCTTATTAACGAGGAGAGATGCTACAAAGGTAATTTTACACTAATTTTAAGATGGGAGTTAGAAAGGCTCTTCACAAATGAGTAACATTTGGCCATTTTCTTCCATTTATACCCTTTATGTACAAAATGTAAAGCCTATTGTATATATAAGTAATACACATCTTTATCCCCCTCCATATGTAACCCCCTCCTTAAATTCACAATAATAAAAGAGAAATAAAACCTCTTCATCAATTTCATTAAAACACACTTTCATTATGTATATTTACTTAAGTTACATTAGTACATTATTCTTTACAAAATGTAAGATAAGTATGGTTAATTAATTGTGTCCATCATTTCTCCGTTATTTAAACAATCTTAGATTGATTAAAAACCATAGTGTTTAATTAGGATTGAACCAACCAAACTCACATTAGAATGTGTTCTAAACTTATATTATATACTGTCTATTGCAGGATGCAGAATTTATTATGCTAGCTCTTAATTATATGCATGGAATTCATTTTTCAGTTATGTGAAATGTAAGTATGTGGCTGTGTTTTTTTTTTATTTGGTTGCATGTTTTTTATTTCATTTTCTTCATGTTTATATACCCAGAGAGTATCTGATGTTGGATTTGAAAATCACAGTAATGCAAGAGACATTTGTGCGTGATATTGAAAGACGGATTTATGATTTCATATTCATCTGTTTTTCTAGATAAAAAGATCATAACATCATATCTTAATCCATGATGGTGGTTGTTCAAATGTTCATAATTTAACAATATTAAGAGATATGTAATACGAGTAAGGGTGATATAATTATTCATTACTGCAATTGCTTATCTATATATTTAGCTATTCGATAGTGCAAATTATCTTAAACCTTTCGATGTTGGTGATGTTTGGGTGTTTGTATTCCCCGCTGCATCACACGGATATATTCTGGAGTAGATCATTACTAAGCACTTACCTTAATCTTGCTTGACAACAACTGCTAGGCGACAAAACAGACGCACCCGCTACAACGCGCGGGTATTCCTACTAGTTACCTTATTAAGGAGGAGAGATGGCTAAGATAGTCATTTTACCACCATTTTAAGATTGGAGTTGAAGGGTTCCTTAACAAATATCTAATCTTTAGCCATTTTCTTCCCTTTATACCCCTCATGTACAACATGTAATGCCAATAGTACATGTGTAATACACACTTTATCTATACTATCTATAAAAATTTATAATTTATAAATCTTATATACATTTGTACAATAAAAATGATTTCTTTAATGTAAACTTTTCTATCTATTTTTCTTCTTAATTTCATTGTTTATTTTCACCGAAATGCATGCTTACTTCAAAAATAATATTGTTAAAAGATACAAATGTGTGGTTAACTTTAGTCCAAGGTTGCAGAAGGCGTCCTAGGCGGCCGCCTAGGCGCTAGGCTGAAGGTAATATCGGAAATAAGCCCTAGTCGGAGTTCTGGGCGTTTTGGCCATTAGGCGGCCGTTAAGCAGTCCTAGGCGGGCCTAGGCTGGCCTAGGCGGTGGTATTTTTTTTTTTTTTAAATTCGACAAATTTCTAAGACATGGGTGGCCCGTGGTCAACTAAGATCTGAAAAATTTTCTTGAAACTGAAGATAGATGGGTAGATAGAGAGGGAAGTACCTGGTGTAGTTGTTTAGAGCAGATCTAAAGGAGGCGGCTGACATCATCAGGAAACCCTAATTCTAGTTTGAAAGATAGCATGGAGAAGGAGGCAGGAAAAACCCTATCTGTCTCTTTTTAATTTAATTATGTCAAATAATAGGCTGGGCTGGTTTGGGCTGTTAACCTGCTTTACTAAAAGACATGGGTGGCCTATGATTAATATCTGTTTTGTTTTTCTATTAAAAAAACCCATTAATTATTATTATTAGTATTATTTTACATATTATAAAAAATCATTAATCTAAGTATTATGTGTATATATCTTAACATAATTTCAAAAAAACACCTAAATACATGTATAGATATAAAAAAATACATATAGAAATACCAAAACGCCTAATTCCGCCTAATTCCGCCTAGCCCGACTAGTCCCTAGGCTAGACCCCACCGCCTGCCTAGCGCCTTCTACAACCTTGCTTTAGTCAACGAAGATAAGTTTTTAAAACCAATTGAATAAGTTAATAACGTATATTACCGGTACTGCAACAAATAGAAACGATGCCAAATGTTCACTTGGTTCTCTGATAGTTTTAGTGTCTAAATTCATGTCTCATTGATAGTTTTGATAGTTATATTTCAACTTACAAATATTTTACTCTTATTTATATAACACGTGTCGATATCATTTTAAACATACTTTCTTGATTGCTATATAGAGTACGATTACCGTACTGAATTGAACCGATGCTAAACAAAAGCCCGCTGCAACGCGCGGGGCATATTACTAGTACTCTCCTATAGAGATTAGAGATATATCACCCATTGATAAGATCTATAGAAAGAATTACAAAACCTCACGGCTACTTTTTGTGATAAGTTCATATTACGGTTTCAGTAAAGCTCATATTACGGGTAACACAGGGCGGTCACTGAAGCGGATGGCCCTAAGAATAACTATTATACCCATGTATGTACTTGAAATTAATACCGCGATCGATGTGTGGATCCTCCAAGGGTTATAGGGAAGGAGGAAGATTGTGGTCTTGGGATAGTCGCCGACTCGCTGCAAAGTTGTGATGGTTCATGGTTGACAAATGAGAAGACATGTCCTCAGTTTTCCTAACTATTTAATTTGTTTTTCTTTCTTATTAAATTTTATTTTAACTTTTAATCATATTTGTTTTTTAATGACAAAGGCAAAATAGTCATGTCACATTGGGTTTTCCTGAGCTTAAAAGGCCAAATGTGCTGCCAGTTAGTGAACACTGAAATCCAAAACTGGAATTTCTCAGAACCAGAAACCAGCGCCGGCTGCCGGCCCTATACTGTAAAAATAGGCTCCCTCTTTGAGCCTCGTTTTTAATATAAATCTATATACTTGTGGCCGTTGACTGTACTTTGATTAGTTTTAATCACGATGTGAATTTAGTTGGGTGGTAAAAGTTCCATGTTTTGGTCGTGGAGACCTGGGATCGAAACCTAGCAGCCATGATTACTTTTTTATTATGTTGATTCCAAAATCTTATCATAGGTTTTGGACAAGTGCAAGATGATATTTGGGCAGGTTTTATTTTTCTGTTCCACTAGTTTCTGTTTTCCAATATTATTTTAATGGAACCCACAATAAACATTAGAACCTGAAAGTTTAGATCTTGATTTCAGGTAATCATTTTTTTTATTATTGCTGTTCTTCAATTTATGAAGTTCCTTGTAAATCAGAGGTTTAATAACTATTGCATGAGGATTGGTTGTTGCTTCTACACACACAACACAAGGGTCTCAAACCGTACAAAGCTTCACTCTTTCCCTGTCATCAATCATTATGGTTTATGCATCATGTTAGATCCCCATTGTTTCTTACATTTTGTATTTACTTGTTAGTTTATGTTTTTGTTATTTGTTTATAGGTTATAAATGATTGTTCTTGTATTTTTTTCCTTTCTGATTGTATTTCTGTGTGTTGGTTTGTTACTCTTTAAGTCTCTTTGTTTGTTTAATTAGTTAGTTGATATTTGTGTATATTTAGTTGTTTGTTTGTTACTTTTTTACAGCATAACTGGATTCTATACTCTATATGTATGTATATCAGTATATGCAAAACATTAGTGTATATTTCCTTTATTTTCCCACCAAGTTATTATTAGTTAACAAGCCCTGCATACATTCTATTGCAATGTCTGAGCATGTTAAAGTATAGAATACGTTGGACCTTTAGGTATAAACTGAGAACCAAAGGTCTATCTTATATGCATATTACAAGGTCATTTCTATACGTTTTTTTATCATCCGCATAACACGAGAAAATAAATATGCAAACCAAAAAAAGTTAATATACACTTTTAACTGTTTTAACTGTCGTGATATGTCAAAATTATCGATGCACATATATTCAGCAAAGTGAAGTAGCACCTGTATGTAAACAGCATACTTTTCACTCTTCAGCGTTGATACCGAAAATTCGAACCTTATGCATGTGAGGAAACTTGGCAATCACTAGCACAAAAACTGCCACTGTGTTGAAGAACAGCATCGGGTTCTCATAGTCAGTTGTATGGGATGCTATCAAGTACCTGTACAAATGATGTCACATTAAATAAAATCATTTATCATGAAGGAATGTTAATGAAAAGAATATAATTTAAGTTACTTGGGTAATCATGTTTTTCAATCATAAATGAATACAACAGACCTGTTCCGACCCGATTCAATCCGAACGCATATACGAGAAAAAGATAAAAATGAATCTAAGAGAGGTGGCAAAGAGGCACACTCTCCCTTCCAGATGTGTCATTTCCAATACATCATATCAAAGTTGCAGGTTTTAACCTACTGTTACTTACTTTCTTTACTTCATACATCAATTAACTGGTCTTTCATAGTCACTGATTATGGTGACAAATAGAATGAATGTTCTTACTGGTCACAAAAGCATCTTTCTAATAATAATTGTTACATGAATCTTGTTGATGGCAGAAGCCAGTGAAAAAATTACAATCGACTGGATCCTAAAAAGACGCATCATCACAGATGAAACAACATTTTTTATCACCACCATAGTAATTGATTATCAAGAACGAAACGGATCATATACAAGATATGTTAATCTAAGAAGTAAAGAAATGGTATGCAATTGATTATCATGTCCATTTTTAAAACCAAGGATGATGGCGCACTTGTTTCAGCAAAGAACATGCACACTTTTTATTGTATGCAAAGCGACTAAGTGAGGGCAAGTAACAATATGAAGAGTGGAAAAGAGTAATGTAATTAACCCTAAAGAAAAAAAAAGAACTCAATTCATCCAGTTAGCCAATTACATTAACAAAAACCAGTGGCAAGTGGATAATCTTTAATATAGTTGACAAAAATTAATAACCGAAAACCTCAGTACCCAATAACACCATATAACCTCCTAACCTCAATAATTAAACATAAGGGGATCAAGTCACGTCACAAGAAATTACTAAAGGGACTTAAATTATAAAAGCATATATTTCTAAAGATGCTACAATTAGATTTCCTAAAAGCATCTATCGTTTCTTTTGCAAGACACATGTTAAAAAATTAAACAAAAAGCAGAGTATGCACTCCACTAAACTTCAAAATGCAATAACATCTAAAGATAGTGATTCTGATATTAACTCTAGTTAAGAAAATTGAAGAAACTTACAGCACTACAGGTACAACAGTAAGAAACTTCCTGTTGCGGGTGAGCTGCTTGCCACTATCAATTTGCTCCCACCAAGTCAACCTGTTGTAGATCCCCTGGTCATCAGCAAAAGGTGTTCCCTTCTTCCAGTGAAAGAAGTGATATGTAATCTGATGTGAAAAAAAAAATAAAAATAGATTAACACTAAAATTTAAATCCAAACCAAATGTTACACACATGCAAGATTGCAAGCAACAGACACTAGACCATCACGAACTGCCTAACATCCTCAAAAGGTCCTATGTCAGCCTTATCAGATGATAGGTAGCCAACGGTTAAATAATGTGTTCCTGCTCACTAATATCACATAAACGCGAGTCTGTTTTAATGGCTTGGCACATAAGATAACTGCTAGATATAGTCATATAGCTTATCAATGTTTTCAGGACCGGACCGGACCGGACGTCAAACCGTCGATGTAAGAACCAAACGAATTCGTAAATATTATAAGGTAAATAGGGAAAAAACAGGAATAATTTATTTTAAAATCCGGTTCAACCTCCTAGTTTTCCGGTCAAATCTCCAGTTTGCATCAAATCCGGTCCTAACACCCTAACCGGACCGGCTAAGGCCCTGGTTCCATGTCCAGTCCGGGTTCGAAAACATTGTAGATTACTCAACCTTCAGTAGTAAGTAAGCAAGTGTTTGGTCCTTGCTGACTACCCAACTTATCATATTGTCTTATATAAACATGGACAGATTCTCATCAATACGCACTACCATGACTATTCTAATGTTAATTTTAATGGCGTCTTTCGGACAAGCGAAACGCAAGCCAACCTTAGCCCTTTTACACAGAGTAGTAATCAATCAGGCAACCTGCCTAATTTATGTTTTCTTGTTCCCAAAGTTGTAAACCCTAATCTATTTAGTATACATAGATGTGTAGAGCGTTTGTAAATCTCTATTTCGTTGTTCGTACATGTATTGAAACCCTAGGCCACATTAACCGAACCACGTACTCTCTGTTCATGTTGATTCCTAACATCTAAACAAGTGAAATTCACCACCTGCATCAACTAATATGTTTGTAATAACTTGAAGAACAATCCAACTGTTTTGCAATCAACAGTAACAATACGTTAAACACTACTAAAAACACACAGATCAGCAAACGCTTACTTATTTATCTAAACCTAATATTAATTAAATCAAAATGTTTTTATAAAAAAAAAAAGCATACGAGAGCGTGAGAGAGATTGACGATGGTCCAAGCCATGCCAGGAGAACAACCGGTAACAGCGAGAACAAGAAGCCAAGCGAAGAATAAGATGAGGATATATGTGGTCCAGACGCCAGGATACATGAACCATTCGGTGTTTCGGTTCAGATCCGTTGGTGGCTCAGCTTGAACATATAAGTTGGCCATTTGTTATTATTCGAGTTGGTTTGGATGAATCAAGTGGTGTGTGTGGTTGTAAAGTGGGTGGGTGTGTTTGTTGGTCGGAAAGTGGTGACTGAAGATATGATTATTTGTTTGGTTGGTGAAGTGATGGTAATTGGTAACGGCGGTGGTGGTGATGGTGATAATAATGAGAACGCTAACTTTTAATACATGTGTCAAGTGCATAACCAAGCCAAAGATATCAATACTTTTTTTTTTTTTTTTGATTTTTTTTTGAACGGCAAATTCTTCTCCTTGTGGGACTTGAACCCATAACCTCCCCCTTAGGTGTTCCTAGAAGCTTTGCTTCTACCATTGGGCCACCAACCCCAATGGCCAAAGATATCAATACTTATCGGATAAATAGACAATCGAGATTATAATATGACTTTTATCCAATAGAGTTAGCTTTATTGAAATCTCCTGATTGTAATTATAAAGCGGACCATATGTAAAATTGATATTTCTCAATTTTCGAGATGTTCCCGACGTATAATCTAGGACATATTTGAATAAACTTATTTGAGACAAAAAACACTTTTGGTGAAAATGACTTATTAACTTATGATTTTTTTGAAAATGAGTTTTTAGAAAAGTGTTTGGACTAGCTTTTCAAAAAGGAGTTTTTAGAAAAGTTTATAAAAAACTTTTTGGATTAGATTTTCAAGTAAAATGACCAAAAAGGATATAAGGAGGGTAGGTGTAAAGATATAATGAGGGCATATAGGTAAATTTTTCCCAAAAGTGACCCAATGTCACACTGCCTAATCGCAGCCCTAGCCAAGGTCTGCCCCAGACCATGTTGTCTTAACCGAGCCCACACTGGTGTATCAGACTTGGTTACGACATTTCCCCAGAAACCGTACTACCTCCACATGAGTTACCTCGCTGGAGTAACAGTCAGGTGAAAACCGGGTGTGGCTCAGGATCGAACGCTCCTCGGTGCGTTTGTCACCATCATTGCCCAGATGCCGTAGAAAATAATGAGGAGAGTGAAAATTAAACCTAGGTCACAAGGAATACCAAGTCTTTCCTCAATCACTCTACCACTACCTCAGTGGCATGGAAACGGTTTATTGGTTGACCTAAATCTCAAATGAAACATCACTCATATTACAGATATATAAATGCATAATAAATCTATGTAATTACAATTTAGATTCCTGGTAGATAAATGGATCATAATTCTATTATCTCTGTGATTTTAATTGCAAAAGATTGATTTACTATTTGTTGGTCCAGACAATCAGATTAAATACGAACACAGATATTTCGAGGGACGAACCTATGACTCTTTCTATTTAACCAAACGAACTTACAAACAAGGGACAAATAAAACCATTAACCTACACCCCCTATTTATACTAATCTTAACCTTATTAGATAAATCAAATAGCTAATCCTAAATCAATCTTTCACTTTGGACCTCAATTTTCAACTCATAACGTATTTTACGATCAACTTTCAACATCCCCCTTAATCCTAAAACTTGACCATGTTTCTCTAGCTTCCCCAATCTAACCACGTGGGTCTTGATCGCTCTTGCTTCTTGCTTAGTATCTTGCCTTCATTCTTGCTCTTCTTTCTTAAACCACAATGGTTCGTCTTGCTATCTTTCATGATCGAACCACGCAGTTCTTGATCTTCATTCGTCAACTCGAAACGAGTTTCTTGACTGCATTCATTCTTTCTTTTGTTCTTGAAGATTATGCTCTTGAATGCATCATCTCTTTCTTTCTTTTTCAAGATCCGCTCTTGAGGGCCTCATTCATCAAGATATGCTCTTGAGGGCACATTCATCAAGATCTGCTCTTGAGGGCACATTCTTCAAGATCTGCTCTTCAGGGCACATTCATTCTTTCTACCGGTTTGCTTTTTTTTTCCATTAGAATTGATTCCCGATCTCGAAACACCGCAAAACTTTCTTCTCTTCTCTTCTCTTTCTTTTCTTTCAAGAAATGAACTTGACAACCTTCTTTCCAATGAAGGTTCTTGTTTACCTTTTTACTTACGAACTTTCTTTAACTTATCAAGAACAATATTCTTGATTCATCTACTTAACCGGAACAAAATTGTAAACCTGGATAATATTTGCTTCACAGTTATTTTTCACATCACTCGAACAACATTTGTTGCCTTACGGTCAACAAAACGAACCCGTAATCCATTTTGTTTCTTCGTTCTTTCGAACATGCTACTAACCCATGACGTCCTTGCAATCACTTTCCCCGCAACATCGGTTGGCCCGAACCAACCACATAACTGCCATTAGCAACAAAGCCGCCAAATATTACTTATCAACACAAGTGATGAACCGGTCGTCAAAGTTCATACAAAACCTAAATAACCTAGGTAGCTAGTGTAAGTAAGGTATCGAATCCAAGGAGCATGTGGTTGCGTCACACTAGCTGTTTGTTTAGTTACTAATGAAGATGTAGCATTGTATTATGAAGTTCTTTCTAGTTTTCTCTTTTTGTTGGTTTTGGAGGGATGTTGGGAATTTTCAAGTAATGAAAGCAACAATAAAATCTAGCTAACAATCACTCCCGGTTCGGATAAGCAAGTAACTAGATTCAAGAGTTATAATGATAGATTTGCAATTTCACTTGTAAGAATCGCTAGGACAGAGAATCAAGAACTTAGGCATCAACAAATAGCTACTAGGCCCTAAGTATGCTTCATTATCTAGTTCACCAAATCCTATATGTTGAGTTAAGGCATAATTGATAGAATTCATCTTATGAGCTTAAAAAACACAATGGTCTCTAAACATACAATAATTCCAACCCAATACCAAGACAATTAAGCACAACAATTAATTCATACAAGTGATGTCACGATCACAAATAGATTTGCAAGATACAAAAACCTTTAGTCATATAATGAGTCTAATCCAATAACCCAGCTTAAGTGATAGGATTTATCTCACAAGTCTAAAGATAATGTTGAAGCAAAACTTAATTGACAAGATTCATCTCTATGGTTTAAGCATACAAGAACATATACAAGGTTCAACCCAACATCAAAAGCTAATTGATGGAATTCATCCCCATGGCTCAAGCACAACATAAGCATACACAAAGTTCAACCCAATAATCAATGATTCATTAAGAACAACACTTGTTTCTTGCAAAATACAATCATAATAACAACATAACGAATCCAAAAACTTACAATCCTTCACCCGGAAGTGAAGGGGAACTTAACCAAACATGGTTTTGGGAGCTTGAATGATGATGTAGAAGATTAGAAGAATGGCCATTGAAGACTTGGATGATAATAATGATATGGAATGGATTGAAGTGATGAAAAAACCCCCCAAAAATCGCCCCTTTGATGGCCCAAATCGCCCTAAGGCGGCTGGAGAAGAATTGCAAGACTAATTTTCGGGTGTTTTTAAAGATTTCTGCGTCAGATCTGGGTGTCCCGGACGCTGGTTGGTCGTCCCAGACGCTTACTGGTTTCGGCCAACTTGTTTTCTTTATAACTTTTTCGTTATAACTCCGTTTTCCTCCATTTTCCGCGGCCACGTCTTCGTATTTAAAACCTCTTTCACATCATACAAAAATATCTTCATTTCCAATTCATGTATGTGTCCTAAGACACATCCAATATTCGTTCTTCGCACCCGATTGCTCGTTTCTTCGCCAATTTTAGCACTTATGACTTACCATTCATCATTCTTGGATAAGTACCTAATTCCGGGTGAAACTACACACAAATAAACCAAAAAATACAAAATTAAACTATTCAAATGTGATCTTTTCGCATCACATCACACCCCCACACTTATCTTTTTCAGTCCCTGAAAAATTCTAAACATATTTTATCAACAAACATAATTTGGTCTTTTCTAGGGTTCTCGCTTAAGGTCCAAATCATACCTCATTTGTGACAAGCATTAGATGTGTTAATTCAACAAGCTCAATATATAGATTTTCAAACAATAGATTAAGCTAGATTAAGTTTAACATTCTCTTGAACTCATTTATATGCAACACACCCCTCGCAATCATTACTCCTCTCGGTATAATTTATGGACTAGCAAAAGATGTGCTAGTATTATTCACTCAAAGACCAAACTGAAACTTGTTAATATAAACTTGTATGACAATCAAACTTAGTGAAAACACACATATATGCAAAGGACTTATGGGTTTTGGGCTTTGGGTAAAGGTAGGAAGATGTGGGTAAAAATGTTTAAAATAAAAGATGTGGTGAAACCGAACTCGCTTTTAATCCTTATTTGAAACAACTACTAACATGTCGAACAACTCGACCTATAACATCAAACATCTACATAAATATTTTTTTTTCATATATATATTTTTCTCTTTTCTTTTCTTTTCTTCATTCTTTTCCATTTTTTTTCTCTTTTCATGAAGTAATAAATAAAAAATACAATACAAACATTCACCTTGGATCTCATAAGAGTTTGGTAAAGTTGTTGGATGGTTGGTTAAAATATATGGTTTTGACAAACGAAAGGTTTAGGCTCAAAGTTGTTGACTAATGGTTATTATTTTGGGTAAACATGGTATAGCACATAAATTGGTGTAAAAGAAAAGGGTATCCTAAATTGCCTTTAACATTTAGTGCATATTCATATAGCATATATCAAATCACACAAGTTTTTATAACAAAGCAACAGTGGCCTACGCTCAACAATTGAAATATATACATGTATGTGCTCAAATGTAAGTAGGCTCAAAATCTCACCAAAAGTGGAAATAGGTTAACGATATGTGCATATAATTGTTTTCACTAGCTTGCTAAACTTAATCATGTAATTATAATATTTTTCCTTAAAAATACTTGTTGAAAACGATTCATATTACTTATCACAAATTAAACCATGATTAAGAATCTATAGTAAAAACAACCTAAAATTGACCGTGACAGAATTTTAAATGTTTGCTTTTTGTGTCAGGAATTTTTCAAGGACTATTTTTTATAAATTTTGAAACACACCAACAAAAATTTTCCCCACCTCCACACTTGAACGTTACATTGTCCTCAATGTAGAAATGAGAATAAAACACACAAAAACAAACATAAGGACAAGAATGACTCCCCTTTGATATGATGATGTCCGAAGTCGCAATGTCCAAATCTTCACTTTGGTTGTATAGCATTTCATTCGCAATCCAAAATGGTTAAGTTACACGAGCTAACAAAATAAACACTAAAACAAGATGCACAAATGTTAAACATTCCAATCTACAATTTCCAATCCGTGTTTTGCCCGAATGGAGATTGAGTACGAGCAAAAGTGCAACGTCATGAAAATTGGAGATTGGCGATAAAATGGAGGTGATTGAATTAAATGGAAAGACAAGTTTGGTTATTATGGTAATAAATTTTTTTTAAAACAAATATATATAAAGAATATAAATCTGGAAATTTTCTGATTAAAAAGTGTTTTTTTTTTTAATTAAGGTCGCGGGTCGCGGGGGAGTAAACGAATGTCCCCACGAACCGCCGCCCAGTTTGGTCGAATTAGGGCTTGGTTCGGC